>CM042559.1:13877500-14085000 GCA_023630585.1 Cranoglanis bouderius
GATTATTTTCCTATAACACCACATACCATTTTATTCTTCTTATACCACAGCAATATGCCATTTGTTTTAAAGAATGCCACATTGAACTTTTTATTTGTTTATAGCTACATTTAATGTTGTGGAACCTCCATGAAACAAGTTAGTTCTTGTAATCACTTGCATTAGAGCAGTTGCCTCACTGGTCTCTATACCTGTCTTTCTTTATTATCTTTAAATTCTGTCCTGAAGACTTTGTTGGAAAACTTTACAGCTTTACAAAGGGTTACAAAACACTGGAGACCCATTCCAAAAAAAATGTTAAATAAACATCTCTTAGAAACCTTAGAAAAGAAGAAAAACAACAACAACAAAAAAAAAACAGTATGTGAAGCATCCACTATACAAGTCCATATGTAAGTTGTTACTGTAGAAGCAATAACGTGTTCGAATGAGTGCATTTATATAGACCTGTGATGAAATAGGAAATCAACACTCTGACCAATCAGAATTGAGAGTTCAATAGTGCTGTGGTATAATTGCAGTTAATACATATTTAATCATAAATGTATTTTTATCAAAAAAGGACAGAAAACTGGTGTGTAAATTTGTAAAACTATTTTTAACGTGATGTGTAAATAGGTTAGCAATTAAATTTTTCCCATAACTCTGATACTTAAAATAGTCCTTCTCTATGTCAGCATTCAAAATTCATGGTAGGCCTACCACAGAGTCTGAACAAAGTTGGACACACAGGTCTGAGGCTACAAAATCAAATCGCATCATCATATAATATCATAGCAGAATCAGTGGTATCGTCAAATATCAAATCATTTTCCTAAGAATTGAAATCGTATTCGAAGCCTGAGGTTTACACTCCTAATAAATGTGCATTATAATGGGGATTTGCTGGGCTTCAATGAATGCAACTCAATGTTAATATAAACCTTTTAAATTGCATTTGCATTTAGTCATAGGCTTCAATCATTTAGACTTGAATAATTTTTTTTTCTACCGACAATTTCCCCCTCCAGTTTCTCATCTAACCACCAGATGGCATCGGTAAACCTTCTGAAATCTTTTCCAAGCTTTTAGGGAACTCTATCAAGGAAGTAGTAGTTGTGAAGAGTATAAATGTACAAATATATAGAACCTAAACAGGTATGATGTGAAGTACACTAGTAAAACTGTCCTATAGCCAGTTAATCACAAACACCCAACACCTTTCGATGAATTTTATATAAAAACAGCATAATTCAAGCTTTATTGCTATCACTTCTTCCCGTAAAACCCTTTCTTCCTTGACCTCCTTGTAAAAGATGAGTTAGTTTTGAAAATCTTAGATATTCACCTCTCACTGGTGATTGGAATTTATTTCTGAAACATCTAGTCATTAAAAGACTCCAATCAGTACATCTTGCTCAAACACACTTTACTGCTAAGAAATGTGCCTGTCATAACTCGGATCTAAAGTCAACTCTAAACTTGCTAGACTTTTCTCAACAGACGTACGTGGTGTTTTTTTTTTTTTCCTTACGTGATGGTGCTGCACATTTTATTTGTTCAGCGGCGGTCAATTGGCATGAATTCTTCAAACACACTCCATCAGAAGCAAGGAGCATGTCGGCACTATATTAATCTCAGCAGAGCTCTAGGGCCCGAAGTCAAGCTGCTGTGAAAAATGGAAAAGCCTCGAATATTAGCTCTCAGCTCCACGAGCTCAGCTTGGGCTCGACTTGCGCATTCAACGGCACGTTTAATAACAGCAAATCAGCTTTGTGCAATACGTCAAGTCCAGCAGGATGGTGATCGGTGAATGAGAAACAAGTTAGTTGCAGTCGATTCCAAAATTATTGGCACCCATTAAGAAAATGAACAAAAACACATTACAAGTGCATATTCTGTGATATTTAAAAGTTTAAATGTGTCTTCTCTTGGGGACAAGAACAGCACCGAGTCTTTTCCTGTAATGTCCAACACCAGTGTTGATTTGGGTTTATGTTTTACACGAATATTTTATAGAAAGATTCATCTATTGCCAGATCATAAGCATGTTTTGGTCTAAAATATCCTGGTTGGTCTTTTTTGTGACTATTTTGTGCAAAATAGCCTGTGGTTATAAACGTAGCATTTTATGATTTTATAACTGAACAAACACAAGAATTAACTAAACTTTGCAACTGTAATTTATAGTTTATAATTTATTCTTTCCCCCTTCTTCACCATCTTCACTGTGTTTGATTGTAATTTTAACTATATTTGTATTTTTTTTTTTTTTTAAATCAAGTGCATGACTGCATACAAAAGTCCAGGTCTATCTACTGGGTATCTACTGAAAGCTGTTTAAGGGATTTTACATGTGTGCAACCTCATATTTGGTCAAGAACTGGAAATTAAGAACAATGATTAGTTTTTGCATTGATTTGCATTACTGTTAAAATATTATTTGGGTTGTCAATGTTTTTGAAAGAAAGGTTTTTACGAGAATAAAAACGTGCGCTCTATTCTCCTGAGGGGTGCCATTAATTTTGCGGTTCTGTGTCAGTTCGCTGGATTGGACCACCTGGTACCTACCACATATAAAACGGAATGCTGAAGATGGTTGACTTTTTGCCTTTTGGACTTTTTTTCTCTTTTGTTGTTGTTTATTGATTTCTTTAGAAATTATGCTAGTATCCTATTATGCAAGAGCACATCAACAATCCTGTTATACATCTTATTATTTCTATCCATATTTTTTGTGAGATTCCTGGTCTTTTCACCAAATCTAAATGCACAGATCAGATATTAGCACACAAAAAATATTATTAAAAGGCTTAAAATGTAAAAGCACAACAGATAACAGATGTTTTGCACTTTCCAAAAACAGTTTATGCCCAACTCTCACCCACACTTCAGTGGATAATGTCACATGGATATTGTAGATTTGTACCTAGAAGAACTGCTTCTGTAATCATAAAGACTGTCGTGTGCTCATCCCAGGACTCAATATCCATCCATCCATCCATTTTCTGTACCGCTTATCCTACACAGGTTCGTGGGAGGCCTGAAGCCTATCCCAGGGGACTCGGGGCACAAAGGCGGGGGACATCCTGGACAGGGTGCCAACCCATTGTAGGGCACAATCACACACACTGGGGGGAGGAAACCGGAGTACCCAGAGGAAACCCCCGAAGCACAGGGAGAACATGCAAACTCTGCACACACAAGGCAGCGGCGAGAATCAAGCCCCCAACCGCGGAGGTGTAAGGCAAACATGCTAACCGCTAAGCCACTATGCACCCCCAGGACTCAATATGCTCGTACTAAACATCCGTTCAACACGCTTAGTACTGTTTGTCTTTATAGTATATAAAGATTTACTGCCACTATCCAGTGACACCCAGAAAAGGACAGGATCAATTTTGTGTCTGGTTCCTTTCAAGGTTTCTTCCTTGCGTCATCTCGGGGAGTTTTTCCTCCTCACTGTCGCCTCTGGCTTGCTCATTAGGAATCTAAATCTACATCCAGATCTCTGTAAAGCTGCTCTGTAACAATGTCTATTGTTCAAAGTGCTATACAAATAAAACCGAATTGAATTGATCGTCGTACATACCTATGGAACCACTTCTGAATTCAATACACAATTATATGATTTGTTCATTGTAAATGATCATCTGCTTGCGCATAGATTGTTCTCCTTCATATGAGTTATTTTCAGGGCCTGTTATTATCTTTTTTTTCCCTCACAATAATACCGATAACCGAGCTACCTTAGGTGTCAGACAGTTCAATAACAATCCGTGAACACAGGAGGAATAAGAATCCTAAACACAGGGAATAATGTTGACATGAGAGATATTTGTCATGAAAAAAAACAAAACAAAACAGAACCCCCCCCCCCCCCCCCGAAAACATTATAAAACATTAATCAATCACCTGCAGCACCGTGTTTATCTTAATATTATGTATTCATAATATGATATTGGCTGTAAACAGATTAGATGCTATAATTTAGTATTGATTTGTTCAATGTACTGTATAAATCCGCTTTCCAGTCTATGATGTCTGGCATCCTGGTGATGAATTTGATACACTTAGAGTTAAATGAAGCAAAAAAGGGGGGTTTTGCGTAATGAATCTGACTAGGTTGGATTTGTCATCACTGACTTTTTTTTTTTTTTCCGGCTGTCAGGCCCATTTACGGCTCTGACGTGAGCGTGGTGGCATGGGTGTTTCACGCCACCGAGATGACGGGTTTGTTAAGAGGTTAACTACTCTGTGCTTTTGTTAGACACTAACCCTCCTACTCCCCCAGCCCCCCTCCCATCATCCACCAAGCCCTGCGTCAACAGGAGCCTGGGGTATATAAGACACAGCCACCTGAATCCCAAGCTCAAGACACTTCAGCAGTGGAAAGAAGCATCTTTTGACTCTCACTGACTTTGACGCAGTCTGATCACTAGTTTGGTATTTTTGAACTCTGTTTCAGCTTCTCTCTGTCGTTTTTTCTGTTTCTCTCTGCTCCCTGAGTCGTCGTGTCAGCATGCAGCTTTTAGCCAGCTTAGTGTCTCTGCTGCTGGTGCTGTACAGTGTGAGAGCAGCGGCCGTGCTTCCAGCGGAGGAAAGGAGTCCCACACACACCAGGGTGAGTCCGAAACACCTGCTGGCTTTTCAAAACTCTATAGATACATGAAGCTGATTGTGGATGTGATTCTTTTTATAATAATAATAATAATAATAATAATAATAATAATAATAATACATTTTATGTATTGTAATATCATAACTAAATCAATTTTATAAAATAATTCATTTAATTTTCAAAATTTTTTATTTTTTAGATCCAAAGCGCTACAGGATAAAAAAAAAAATGAAGCAAAAATATCAAAGCATTAAAAAAAAAATACAGATTAAGAAACAAGCACTAAAAATGACCCATGTTGTGTGAAACTGAGAGGCATTTAAAACATTTTGCTTTCTAGTGACAAAAAACAAAACAAAATCTAAATGTGATTACAAAATGACAAGCCAAGTTTATGATTTGGAGACTAGACTCACAATTTATTTGCTTCCTAATTCAGTCACTGAACTATTTATTTGCTCTTTTTGGTCATTAATTCACTTCCCCATTACTGACCCACTTTGCTCTCCTCAGGAACTGAGTAAGGAACGAAAGGAGTTCATCCTCAAGGTGGTCTCCAGTCTGCTGGACGGCGTGGACAACAACGTGCTGGCCGGAGACCTCGTCCCTCAGGACGAGGAAGAACCCATAGAGTCTCGTCTGGAAGAGAGAGCCGTGTACAACCGGCTAGCGCAGCTGCCCCAGAGAGACCGCAAAGCCCCATGTAAGAATTTCTTCTGGAAGACGTTCACGTCATGCTAACCTCATGCTCCATCCAAATGATCTCTGCTCCTCCTCAAAACCTTACATGAACTGTGCACACCATCACTGTAAATATCATCGGCACCGTCCAATGAGGGGTGTTATGGACTTTACAGATGCAGCCAGATTGTTAAAGATATCGATGATTATATTTATTGATTTACTATTTATGTATGTTTTTGAACATCTCGAACCAATAAAGCATGGTTATGACATTGGCTTTTGGATAAGGTATGCCTCAATGTCTCAAAGTGTCCAGCTCCTAAGAAAAAAAAAAAAAGCATTACATCATTTTATCCCAATGGATAAATGAACATCTTTGGTGTGTTTTTGTGGATTGCTTGTGAAGGTGTAATAAATATTTAAGACATGCTAATTTCTCTATCACTGGCTATACTGATTACCAAAGTTTTTTTTTTTTATTGTGTATGTTTTTTTCTTTTTATTTCCTCTTCCTTACTTCATTACATTTTTTATTACTCCGAAAAATGCATAAGTGTTCCAGACCATTACAAATCGCAAATGTGTAATCAGTGGATAGGGAAACAAGGGAGCTTCTGTGGCAATATTTTTTCCCTTCTACATCTCTTCTCACAGATACTCACATGAGTGCGGTATCTCTTACTCACAATAGTGATATTAAATAAAACATGTTCTCCTACTTTCATGTCTGTACTTTCAGTCTACAGCTTTTAGACCATCACAAGCCCTGAGTACATCATTTTTCATAACTGCCTCTCAACTATTATAAATCTTTTAGAATAAATCATTTCAAATAATTCATATCATACATCATAATATAAAATGAAGTGCAGTATAAAAGAAGCAGCATGCAGTATGTTTTAGTGGATATGAAATAACTTCTAATTAAATGCAGGTAATTATGTAAGTAAAAGTAGAGAGGTAAGTCAGGCTTTATTAAGTCGGCACCCACAAATCTGTCTCATGTCATTACATCTCTCCTTATGCAACCGCATGAAATACAAAGTGTTTACCCAGAGGCTGAGCTGAGGCGATAACATTACTGCCTGAATCACTGCAAGCAAATGACTCATCAGCATGAATTCTCAGCATGTTAGAGTTTTATTCTGGATGGTAAACTTTGTGAAAACATTTATTCAGAAGAAATCTCTCAATATTCTGTGTTGCTCGTGATGTAGTGTATAACACAAGCGTGGCACATTAGGTTTCTCCTCGTGAACGAATAAAGTACATCTATTACTACTATATACAAATATACATCTGTCTATTACTACTATATACCTCTGCTTATTATGCTAATTACACTACTATATATTAATATATTTAGTATAATTGACAAACATATGATAACACTAATATTACTACTATATTACTAATATACAAATATGTTGGTGTATTACTATTCTATACACTAATATACATCTGTGTATTACTACTACATAATAAATATCCACATATTACTACTATACCCTAATGTACATCTGTATATTACTATATATATTAATGCATATTTGTCCATGACTACTATGCATCTATTACTACTATTTTAATATACATATGTCTGTTACTATTAAATGCTACTATCATTTGTATATTTCTACTATATACTAATATACTCTTTCTCTCTCTCTCTCTCTCTCTCTCTCTCTATATATATATATATATATATATATATATATATATATATATATATATATATATATATATATATATATATATATATATATATATATCTCTCTCTCTATATATATATATATATATATATATATATATATATATATATATATATATATATATATATATATATATATATATATATATATACAAGTGCATCTCAATAAATTAGAATGTCGTGAAAAAGTTAATTTATTTCAGTAATTCAACTCAAATTGTGAAACTCGTGTATTAAATAAGTTCAATGCACACAGACTGAAGTAGTTTAAGTCTTTGGTTCTTTTAATTGTGATGATTTTGGTTTACATTTAACAAAAACCCACCAATTCACTATCTCAACAAATTAGAATATGGTGACATGCCAATCAGCTAATCAACTCAAAACACCTGCAAAGGTTTCCTGAGCCTTCAAAATGGTCTCTCAGTTTGGTTCACTAGGTAAGCCACAAACATTCATTGCCAAAGAAGCTGGCTGTTCACAGAGTGCTGTATCCAAGCATGTTATCATAAAGTTGAGTGGAAGGAAAAAGTGTGGAAGAAAAAGATGCACAACCAACCAAGAGAACCGCAGCCTTATGAGGATTGTCAAGCAAAATCCATTCAAGAATTTGAGTGAACTTCACAAGGAATGGACTGAGGCTGGGGTCAAGGCATCAAGAGCCACCACACACAGACGTGTCAAGGAATTTGGCTACAGTTGTCGTATTCCTCTTTTTAAGCCACTCCTGAACCACAGACAACGTCAGAGGCGTCTTACCTGGGCTAAGGAGAAGAAGAACTGGACTGTTGCCCAGTGGTCCAAAGTCCTCTTTTCAGATGAGAGCAAGTTTTGTATTTCATTTGGAAACCAAGGTCCTAGAGTCTGGAGGAAGGGTGGAGAAGCTCATAGCCCAAGTTGCTTGAAGTCCAGTGTTCAGTTTCCACAGTCTGTGATGATTTGGGGTGCAATGTCATCTGCTGGTGTTGGTCCATTGTGTTTTTTGAAAACCAAAGTCACTGCACCTGTTTACCAAGAAATTTTGGAGCACTTCATGCTTCCTTCAGCTGACCAGCTTTTTGAAGATGCTGATTTCATTTTCCAGCAGGATTTGGCACCTGCCCACACTGCCAAAAGCACCAAAAGGTGGTTAAATGACCATGGTGTTGGTGTGCTTGACTGGCCAGCAAACTCACCACACCTGAACCCCATAGAGAATCTATGGGGTATTGTCAAGAGGAAAATGAGAAACAAGAGACCAAAAAATGCAGATGAGCTGAAGGCCACTGTCAAAGAAACCTGGGCTTCCATACCACCTCAGCAGTGCCACAAACTGATCACCTCCATGCCACGCCGAATTGAGGCAGCAATTAAAGCAAAAGGAGCCCCTACCAAGTATTGAGTACCTGTACAGTAAATGAACATACTTTCCAGAAGGCCAACAATTCACTAAAATGTTTTTTTATTGGTCTTATTAAGTATTCTAATTTGTTGAGATAGTGAATTGGTGGGTTTTTGTTAAATGTGAGCCAAAATCATCACAATTAAAAGAACCAAAGACTTAAACTACTTCAGTCTGTGTGCACTGAATTTATTTAATACACGAGTTTCACAATTTGAGTTGAATTACTGAAATAAATGAACTTTTCCACGACATTCTAATTTATTGAGATGCACCTGTATATACTCATATATATTTAATATAAATGTCATGAGTAAGAGCAACAATTTATTTTTATTTTTTATTTTTTCTATTCCCACATGAGAGAAATATAAAGTTCTTGGGTTTCTCAGTGAGCAGTGACCTCAACTCATCTCTAATGACATCACCTCCATATCACCGATGTTCAATTACAATCTAAACTGTGTCGATCTCTAGAGTAAGACTTGAGCGTGGCATAAGCAGTTGAGACAAAGCTCAGTGAATTAATGACCCTGAAACATCTGCTCACATGAACATAATAAACCGGTCTGTCTGCAACCCCTCAACCTGCTTGTTTAATGTTCTGACACTCACAGCTTTCTTACTTTGTTTTATGAAAATCTGTCCAGACACAGTTTGTCCCTTTTGTCCCTTGATATTATTACTGTTTAGTCATAACCTATTGTTATTGCCTCAAATATATTGCTTCTGTGCTGCAGTGTCTAAAAACAACAACGAAAAACGAACCTACATTTCACAGATGATCATATGATCATACCGTATGTTACTATGTGAGTGAGAAACACATGGCGGTGCATTTCAGCATGAACATAGGTATGTGGAAAATGTGTGAATCAGAACACGTAAAGTGTCTACAAACAAATGTAAATTTCACATCGGAATCAGGGGATTATTCACCAGTGAAGTTTGTGTGACTTTTTTTATTCTGCTATTAATGAATGTAATACCAGGATTTAAGCAGCTATCCAAAAACAAGTTATGTTTAAGAAACACTGTGTATGTTATGAAATACACATCTTATATTGTATTCGTCAACACATATTTTAAGAGTAGGATTATTAAGAATGCACGATGAGATCAAATTCACTAAAGAAATCCACAGAAGATATTTTTCAAACTCTAACATCCCTGAAAATTCTATGCAACCATATCTCATCCATAAATAAGACAAGACGCTTCAAAAACTGCAATGCTTGGAAGCACAGAAGTTGATAATCCACTGCCGCGTTTGACAGTTCTGTTGTTATATTGTTTTTACAATCTGTTTTTCCTCCTCTGGATTCGGACATCAGTAATGGAAAAGAGTTTCGGTCTGTCACAGCTTAACAGTGAAAAAGTGATGAAATAATACTAATCAAAAGAGGAAAGGTCTCAGACGCATTCTGTTTTTGTTTTCATGGATAATGTCTCATCTCTTTTAGCAGTTTGACAGATGAATTGATTAAAATGAACATCTTCAGGACATCTTCATCTCAACGTGCTATGCAAAGTGGAGAAATTGTTGTCCACTCTACAAGTGCCCTGAGCTGCAATGCGTGAATACTGAAAAATACATCAAAGGTTCTGCGTGAAACCGAAGCGTCGAGCTTTGATGTGGAAACATGCTGATATCTAATGTGAATGTAAAATTCCCATGTAG
The DNA here is from genome assembly GCA_023630585.1 of Cranoglanis bouderius. Taxonomy (NCBI): domain Eukaryota; kingdom Metazoa; phylum Chordata; class Actinopteri; order Siluriformes; family Cranoglanididae; genus Cranoglanis; species Cranoglanis bouderius. The sequence continues at coordinate 13,887,558 of CM042559.1, forward strand.
CTGCTGGCGTATTTAGTTTTGTTCACATGGAGAAGGTGTGATAAATGCTGGTGACCTACTAATTGCATAAGAACCTAAAATCAGAGGTCCAGTTAAAAGTTGTCTTTTACACTAATAAAGATTGTCACGTTACTTTGAGACTACTATTTATCATGTTGAATTGATATAGCCATCACATACATATTTGTCTTCCTATCCTTGTATGGACCTTCCATTGACATATTCATTAACGCTGCTAATTAATGCTAGGCCTACACATAAATCTAATACTAACCTTAACTGCAGTAACCACAAGGAAATCTTTTGATTCTTTTACATTAATTTTTTTTTTTTTAAATAAAAACTGCAATTTCCATTTTGGCGAATAACATAATACTGACATGACTGATTCGGATGGGACTAAAACACCAGTAATAATTACATTACCCACCTCTTCATGTAAAATGAATTCAGTCTGAATAGGGCTTAAGACATACATAGAGAAATCGACATACATAGAGAAATTAATGCCCATGTAAAAATGTATTTTTGACTCGATATGTATTTTAACAAGTAGTATTTACTTAAAATTAAATCGTTTCCCCAAACAAGTGAGAGCTTAGGAGGAGCAGTGAGGAGCTGCCTCCCTCCCCACCATGACACCCTCCCACCATGCATCCATGCCACCATGCATCCATCCTCCCACCCATTTGTGAACTTTAACAAATGCCTCCTAGGTGATGCTCTCTCAGGAAACTGGTTGAGAAGATGCCAAGTGTGTGTATAGCTTCATCAGGAAGACTGTTAAGAATTTTAAATATATAATAGTTTAGATTTTTTTGAACACTTTTCTTGGTCCCTGCATAATTACATGTGTGGAAGTAAAAATAAACGAAATCCTTCTATGAGCTGGTATGTCTAAACTTTCCACAGGTAGTGTACTTAAATAAAAACATAGTTGGATTTTTAAAGGCCACGCTACAGCTCTGTTGTTTTCAGCACGTTGTTCAGTGTAATCTTGTCTGAAGTGAGAGTAATTGAGGTTTTAATCCTCCTTAAAATACTGTCAGAAATAATGAGAACTGTGCTTGAGCAGCTGCTCACCTGTCAGCCTGTGTCTTCTCCTTTTTAGATCACACACAGTACGCACTTCTAGATGAGTAAATGCCAAATTCTCTCATATTTTGGCCTGGGGTAATTTGAGGCAGCAAATTTCACACCTCATTTTTGAGACCGTTTCCTTGAAGAAAACGTGTGAAAAGGCAGGGCACCACCAGGGGCGACTCATTTATTATGATGCTTGTGTTCTGTGCAACTGCAATACGAACTGCGTAAGTGAGAGGAAATTACCTCATAGCTGGCAAATGGAAGGTGATGGAAAATGACACATGGTTACTTTTTTTTCTTTTTAAAGACTGGGCATTTGTTCTGTTCTGATTTACTGTCTAATGTAATGCGCTCTCAGACACCGGGGCTAAAACGTAAATTGAATGATCTGGCCTCCTTGCTTTTGATAGACTTTTTTGTATTAATTTCTCCTCAGGAAAGAGCTGACTAATTTTTTATTGCAGAATAAATTGCATATCTATCCACAGAGCCACGTAGAACCATGTCGTGCATTAAAGGATGTTCTGTCACCTTTATCCTGATGAATGATGAAACATTTTTATCCTGATGGGAGTGGCCTCTTCCAGGATGACTCCGCCCCATACACAGGGCACAAGAGCTCACTTAATGGTTGATTGTAAATCGTATGTTATGGCCTTCACAGTCAGGCCTGCTGTGCATATTGCCCGGGCCTTGGACATTTAAGATGGCCTCTCAAGGAAACACAGTAGACCAAACCATTTTACAAAACAGGGTAAATATTAACTTCGGTGAGAGATTTTGAATTGATGTGTTAGACAGAGCTCTCTACCGCCATCATCAAAACACCAACTGAGGGAATATCTTTTAGAAGATATCCATTGAGTCCATCCATTGAGTACAGCGCCAGAGACTTGTAGAATTGATACCAAATAGTATTGAAGCTGATGGCGGGTTGTTGTGGCCCAACACCTTACTAACACACTACATGTCGGTTTTACTTTTAATTTGTCACATGTCTGTTTGTACTAACTCTGTCAGGTGGTCAATATTTTCCCATTTTACTGAACACCCTGTATCTGTTTAAACTCTGCCTCTATCCTGATTTCCTTTTTTATCCTCAGGCAAGAGCTGACTATTATTTTACTATGGAACTTATTTTACTATGGAATGTTGCATAGAGATTCACAGATACATGAAAAACTCTGCTGTGCATTGAAAGACGTTCTCACACCATTATATACTGTAGGTCACTCCATGAAAAACTCCAGCCATACAACTATATATGAATAATTGCCAATAAAATTGAACATTGCAGTGAATATTATTAAATATCATGATTAATGTAAGGTGTTACACCTTGAGATATACATAAGATAATTTCAAAGTCATCATGTTCCTAACTTTTGTAAAAACATAATGCCTTTCTAAAATTCTCCCCATTAATTAGTGTTGGAAATTGTGACATTCCTTACCTTGCCTAATAAAGTTATTATTTTTTGCCTTAATTCCAACCCCTTCCTATTTTAGTACAGAGGTTACTTAATAGTTATCTATGGGAATGGTTGTTCAGGGTCACAGCCTATTTTGGGTGGGAGGTCTTTTCAAAGTTGTTGCGGGTATAACCGTTCATGGGTTATGTTTAAACTTGTTTTTAATAAAAAAAAACAAGTTTCCATTAGTAACAACAATATTCCTCTGTCAGTCAGTCAAGCACAATTTAAGATTATAGATAAAATCAACAATTTAAAGTTTGTAGTTTTATCATGTCCTCTTTTGGGTATGTTACACTCAAAAGAGCCTTATTCGCAAGCTTCGAATTTCCCACCGGACCCAGGCATGATGTGTTCTTATGAATCTCCTACGGTAATCATTCAGCATGGCAGATTGCAAGAGTTTTGACAATCTGTGACGTTCGCGTACACCACGTTACACTCACTACATTTCATGCGTTTCTAAAGAGTTATCTTGAAGTTCTTGAAATCTTCTGTCAATGTTATTCATTGATTTGTCAAATGTTTTCCTATTTTTTTAAATAAAAAATTTTTATTGATGAATTCATTGTTAGATTCATGTCCTTGTTACTGCGCAATGCAGTAAATGTGATACCTCATGATGTGAAATGTGATTGCCACTCAAAACTCATGTCTGAGTGGAGATGTTATCTTTTGACCCATATGCCATTATGTCTGATGGTAATATCAGTGTAAGGGTGGGAGTGTTCTTCAAAATTCCTTTTTCTGGAATTTTACCCTCATGTCACATTTTGGCTGCAGTTTTCATGGAGTGACCTATATATGAGTGCAAAATTTGCCAACAGTCACTCTATTTGTCATAGTCATAGTTAATTTGGTTCAGTCGTGACATTTGAAGATAGTTGGACGTATTGGACAAACATACAAAGGATGATTAGATGGCACAGAAAGTGAGATGGAAAATGAATTGACGAGAGAATCCATATAGTTGATATATCTGAGTCACTGTGCAAAAGCGTTCATTGCCCATCACAGAGCAGCATGTGCTAACAGTCTTTCTGGATGCTTTGGCTCATATGTAAGAGTGTAAGCCATACTAACATTAATACAGACTGCTTTTCATCTAAGAGAGCGATAAGATTCAGAGTCGTGGCAACTCGAGCATGCCGTACATAGCATAGAATTATTGCTATGAATAAAACATGAACATGAAAATATTTCATGAAGTATCAGGAGATCCTGTCCTACATGAAACACGATCAGTATGACTAACAAAAGTCACTAAAACATTGCCTCAACTTCCATCTTCAAGTATTTTTTATGTTATGGTTCTGTTCGTTTAATGAAGCTACTGAATAAAATTTCATGAAACAATAAAAATGATTAACAGTGCATTTTTACAGTCTCATAGACATCGTCGCAAGGACAGATTCAATTTCATCTGCAGTATACAGTCGAGTGCAAAAGTTTGCATACCCTTAGGACAAACTGAAGAAGATTTATACCAAGTGGGTGTACTTGGTATAAATCTTCTTCAGTCTGTCCTAAGGGTATGCAAACTTTTGCACTCGACTGTATACTGCAGATGAAATTGAATTTGTCCGTGCGACGATGTCTATGAGACAATTCAAGTCTATGTTTTAATTTATCAGGGCCTAAATCACAATTGTGTGGTCCTCACCAACTTCTATAAACAAACAAATAACCTCAACAAATAACACAACAGATTTCAATATGTATTTTTTTTTTATGCCAGGTGTTACTAATGAAATGCACAAATTAATCAGTTGACTAGTTAATCATCAAGCAGTGTTACAACCTCTTTAAAAGCAGAACCTCTGGCAGTTTGGTGTTCTTTTGGTGTTGTGGGCAGCCCAGAAAATTCAATCCAAGGTCAGACCGTTATGCTCAGTGATATAAAGAAAAACTGCGTCATGTGACCTACAGGCCTCTGTGAGCACATTAAATGTGGAGTCCTTCTGTCTGTTCATGACAGAAGGAGGGTGTTTTTTTCCCATGACTGACTTAAAATAAATATATACTCCAGCCTCTGTACACAAGTGGTTTGGTTGCACTTGTCCCCTTAGAAGGAAGCATCACTACAAATGAACACAAAGTTCTTTTAATTAACCAGTTATGATGATGCATTTCTATCCTAATGGGAGTGGTGTCTTCCAGGATGACTCCGCCCCATCCACAGAGCAAGAGAGCTCACTGAAAGTATAAAAATGAAATCATTTATACTGTAAATCATATGCTGTGACCTTCACAGTCATCAGATGTACTAACTCTGCCAGAATGCTTGGACAATATTTCTACCTCACACACTGCTTTTTTCGAATCAAGTCTGAAGACAGAGAGGGTAAGGACAAAATGTCATTTTTGGTTAGTTCTTTTCAAACTATTTTTGGATTGCTGTATTGTTGCTGGATACCACCACATCTCCTTTTTATCTTCAGGGGATGATGTGTTTTGTTGAAAAATTGTACAAATATATATATTTTTCTTTAAACCATGTGCTGTTGAATTCTCGATTCTGATCAGAAGGTCTATTAGCAGTGGTAGCGTGCTAGTGGTTCCATAATGTAAATGTATTATTTTCTATAGTAATTGTATGACCGATGGATTTAAATGATATGTGATTGTTAGTATGTTGAACTGTTCTATGAGGAGATGTTTATTTAGCATTTTTGGAAGGAATCTCTAGTGTCAGCGCTTTGCAACAGTCAGACATAAAGCTGTAACATGGGAAGAAGTTCATGTCAGCTGCTTCACATCTCCCCATAGTTGATTACTTTCCTATAACAGCATACCTCACCGTGCCTTATTACTTATCCACCCAAAAATCATGGGGGCGTAAACTTTTGAACTTGACTGTGTTATGAGTCTATACGTGCATTTATAACGTGAAAAAAAAAAAAATCAACTGTGCAGGACTGTCCCTTGGAGAAGCTCCTTCTTTATTGTTTCTCTTTGCAAATCTGAAACACACCACGTTCCCCTTTGTCATTTATCAGAGATACATCATCAAACCAAAAAATCCATCTGTATCTATCCAGTAAAACTGTACGTAAAACGATTATGCTGAGCGGAACAGGTGACCAGTTCTGGTGTAAGAGATACTCGTGTGGCAGCTAATGATGCCTGCTCTGTTGGGCCATGATTGTTTTGTTAGTCAGCGCAGGCTAAAAGCATATCATTATCCTGCACTGCTCTCTTCACTGAGCCAATCCTGGAGAAAATTAGATGTCATGGACATGAAGAAGGGGTGCGGGACGCGTGTAACCATAGAGACGTGGCCCTGTGTGGCGGGAGCCGCATCAGGAGGAGGGAAAGCGCCCTTACGATTAGGCTATAAAGAGGACATGGGATCGACTCTTCCTGTGCCATTACACTATGACTCCTACACATGACTCAAGATGATTGCAAGCTTTGGGAATTCAGTCTCGATATCTGAAGGACGACTGATAGCAGCTTCTTATTACACACTTTTAAGTCAGAAAAGCTGTGGTTGAATGATTAGCATGCTAATCATTGCCTCAAAAATTAAATTAGAATAACAAAATAAATTAGCACTTCAAAACCAATGAGTTTTTCCCTATATACTCATTCTAAAATTGATTGTAAATCCACGTTTTAAAGGTGATATTTAAACATTTTCCTTCTCTGGTGGGTTGGGGGGGTTTGCATCTTTGTCACCTTTTTCACCCCTGATGAATTTGCATCCCAGAAACACAGAGTCATGATACTCTACACACAGAAACCCAGCAGTACCCTGACTAAGCTTATGACACACTTGCAGCGTGGAATGGAACACCAGTCTACTGCTAGAAAAGGGTTAAATACTTCATCATGTGCACTTGTGTAGTAAATTCGACACCTGTGGACTCATCTAGTAAAGGTATCTCAGCAACGTTCACCTCCTTATATTACTGTCAGTTCCAAAGATCAACAAATACTGATTCTACTACTCTGTATGTTGCATATAGTGCATTTGTCAGATTTGCAAAACCTTTGCCATTGGAAATATGCATAAAAAATAAACGTATACTCCACAAGAAATGTAACCTTTCTTTATAACGCTGAGACAGAGACTGGCAAGCTAACAAGCAGAGAGGATGTTGGAGCAGCTCATTAAACAGTGCAGTGACTCTTTCATACTCTATCTCTCTCTCTCTTTCTCTCTCTCTCTTTCATTCTCTTTTCTCTCTCTGGTGCAATTACTGGAAATGGACTCGGGATAAGGGACCCTGCTATTGAGCATCTTGTGTAAACACTGAGGTGACCTGTCAGACATGGAGTCTAAGCGTCTCGATCACAGCCGGGCCACTTGTGAAGCAAAAGCATGAAATTAGTCCAGGTTTATAGAGCCTTTGAACCTGTAATAGATTTGTTGTGATTGCAGTAGAATGAGAATTTCGAACCATTTAGCGGTATGAAGTCATCACACTCAAGACCTAGAGAGAACGATCCAGGCTTTCTGATATGACATGACATGATAGAGTCTTGTTCAAACAATGCTTTAGCCATGTGAATCTGCCAGAGACATATTTATACAATGTATGCAAAGTTAATGTAACTATATGAAGTTGTGTATGTTTTTAGATTAATATACAGGTGCATCTCAAACAATTAGAATATCATGCAAAAGTTCATTTTTTCCGTAATTTAATTCAAAAAGTGGAACTTTCATATATTCTAGATTCATTACACATAAAGTGCAATATTTCAAGCCTTTTTTTGTTTTAATCTCGATGATTACGGCTTACAGCTCAAGGAAATCAAAAACCCAGTATCTCAAAATATTAGAATAAAGAATTTATAATACAGAAATGTCGACCTTCTGAAAAGTATGTTAATTTATGCACTCAGGACTCCTTTTGCACGAATTACTGCATCAATGCGGCGTGGCACGGAGGCAATCAGCCTGTGGCACTGCTGAGGTGTTATGGAAGCCCAGGTTGCTTTGATAGCGGCCTTCAGCTCGTCTGTATTGTTTGGTCTGGTGTCTCTCATCTTCCTCTTGACAATACCCCATAGATTTTCTATGGGGTTCAGGTCAGGCGAGTTGGCTGGCCAATCAAGCACAGTAATACCATGGTCAGCAAACCAGTTACTAGTAGTTTTGGCACTGTGGGCAGGTGCCAAGTCCTGCTGGAAAAGGAAATCAGCATCTCCATAAAGCTTGTCAGCAGGTGGAAGCATGAAGTGCTCTAAAATCTCCTGGTAGAAGCTGCATCGACTCTCGACTTGAGAAAACACAGTGGACCAACACCAGCAGATGACATGGCACCCCAAATCATCACTGACTGTGGAAACTTCACACTGGACTTCAAGCAACTTGGATTCTGTGCCTCTCCACTCTTCCTCCAGACTCTGGGACCTTGATTTCCAAATGAAATGCAAAATTTACTTTCATCTGAAAAGAGGACTTTGGACCACTGAGCAACTGTGTTTTGAGAAAAAAGGTGTTTTGAGTTAATTAGCTGATTAGAGCTCTTCTCAGGTCGACATTGCTGTATTATAAATGTATTATTCTAATATTTTTGAGATACTGGATTTCTCCAGTATCTCATTTCCATGAGCTGTAAGCCGTAACCATCAAGATTAAAACAAAAAAAGGCTTGAAATATTTCAGTTTATGTGTAATGAATCTAGAATATTTGAAAGTTCCACTTTTGGAATTAAATAAATTACAGAAACAAAGAACTTTTCCACGATATTCAAGTTTTTTGAGAAGCACCTGTATTTGATTCTTAATACTGACGGTTCATTTGAGATCAAGAACTGAACCTGTCTTTTTAGACAGAAGGGAAGGCTTTTTATCAACATTCAATCCTTTCAATACTGTACAATATTACTCACACTACAGCGCCGTTGAATACGTAAATCAGATTAATTTTCTAGGACAGCAGCTCTGTCAGCACCATATTTTAATGTGCTTGTTCAAAGGGACTTGTATTTTCTATGCTCCACAATAATCTAATAAACAGATTTACAGAACACAAGAATTAAGCAGTATCGCATGAGCAGGAATGTAGTTATCGGTATACGATATTCAGTATAACTGCACAATTGCGAGTGCGATAATGCTTTTATACAACAGTTCAAGAAATTAATATTGAGTAACTGAGATTTTGGACACAATGTGGCCAAATGTTTTGTTTATTTTTGCGCTGTTAGTTTTGTACATTCTCATTAGAGCTGCTTCTGGTGAAATTGGCTTCCCTTCTTCCTTTTCATCTTCATCTGACAAGCATTCATATTTAAGTCAAAAGTTATATTCCTGAAAAGTATCGTTTGCCACGTCCACTGATGACGTCTCTAACTCTACTGTAGTAACCGTGTAGAACTAGGAAGTGGAGTTTTAGGTGGTGAACACAGACACGTGGAGTGATACACAGTGAAACATCCCATTGTGGTTATAGTAAATATAAGCACTCTTGGAACGCCGCTTGACCAATCAAATTAGTGGACCTGAACTAACTGTTGTATTAAAGAAAAAGCACAGGTGTTCTCCCTGTGCTTCGGGGGCTTCCTTCGGGTCTCCCGGTTTCCTCCCCCAGTCCAAAGACACGTGTTGTAGGCTGATTGGCATTTACAAATTGTCTGTAGTGTGTGAATGTGTGCGATTGTGCATTGCAATGGGTTGGCACCCCATTCAGGGTGTCCCCCACCTTGTGTCCCGAGTTCCCTGGGATAGGCTCCACGCTCCCCATGACCCTGTGTAGGATAAGCGGTATGGAAAATGGATGGATTTGGATGGATGTTGATATAGTGAAGATTTCTATAAGGACACATTTGTTTAACATTTGTGGAATGAGTCTCCAGTGTCAGTGCTTTGTAAAGGTCAGTAAATTTTCCATCACTGTAAAGTCTTAAGGACAGAGGACGTTGCGGTTTCTGGCTCCTCGGTAACATGAAAAGTTGTGCCTTTTTGTCTTATTAACCTCAAGAGATGGCTGTTGAGGGAACAACTGTTTATAGCAGCTATAATGTAAGCGATAATAGGAACTAACTTGTTTTATGGACATTTCATCAAGTATGATGATCCACCTTGTTGTGGCCATAACAGTGCCCCATGTCAAGTTTTATTCCTTAAAATAAACACAATATTTCATCCAAAACCTCACAACAGAAGCCTTTTACACGGGTCTCTCGCATAACATCCTTGTGAAGATGGTTAATATCTAACTGAAGTAACTGCTGCACTCATGTCAGATTATTATTATTTTTTGCTGTTATATTATGTTTGAAGGTCGGTGCACCACTGTCTATTTATTTTAGTTAATATCACTGACGAGGGTGACACAAACAAAATTTGTAAGTGATTAGCTCAAGTGAAAAGGTTAAGTGCCTCACGGCATTGTATGATCTACAACTAATGTGCGAATATGTGCTACATTTTTATTATCTCTTCAAGCCTTGAATGTCACGCAAGTTCTGAGTGTAGGCTGGCTCATGGCATTTTGTCCTCAGGTTAATGCTAGCCTTACGCCGATCCTATTTCTGTCTTTTTATTAAATATTGACATGTTTGCATAACTCAATTCAGGGGCTTGATCTGAAGTGTCATAACTGAATGAAATTAGACTCAAATAAATGAAATAATTGATTTTTAGTGGTTTAGAACCTAATCTAAAATAATTATTGCTATGACTAAGCTGATCAAATAATGTGCCTTATTATTTTTGCAAAGCTTTTTTTACTCTTGAGAACAAGAGGTACTAATTCATATTTACTCCTCACGACCAGTTACGCGAACATGAAAGTTGGATATCGACCTAGAAACAAACCTAGTGTGCATTACAACATGAGTGATCTGCTTCAGCCAGGCAATTAGGGGTTTGACAGGGGTTTTGACCAAAGTGTAGCCATTTTGCACCAGACGCGATCTCTCCATGGTGCTTTTTAATTTACACCAAGCACAGCTTGCATGCATCAACTATGCAGGGAGTGGAGCATTCATTTCTGTGCTTTCTTGCATTGGTTTAGTAAACATAATATATAATGACTGTCAGATTATTATAGAAATCCATTTCCTTTGTGAAAGATCGTATTGTGAACTCTCAAATCTGATTGGTCAGGAGGTGTCAAATCATTTTTCTATAACAACAGCTCTGACAGTAGTGTCGGTTCCAATTCAAATCACTATATTACATTAATTGTATTAATGCAGTCATTCTAATACATTATCATTTCTATAGTAACAACTTACACAGGGACTTGTACTGTATGCTGGACGCCTCACATAATCTAAGCCTAATAATAAACTGATTAAAAAACATTCAACAAGAAAAATATGTAATCTGTGATATGGTGTAGTTTTCTGTAAGGAGACATTTGTTTTAATAATTATTGAAGGAGACTCCAGTGTCAGCACTTTGGGTAACACTTTACAATAATAGTACATGAATAATCATGCAGTAATAATTGAATTGATACTTACTTAAATATGAACTAATGATGAGTTAAGGCATGCACTAATCACGAACTAATGAAGAGCTAACCTTAATTATGACGTGAGTCTTACGAATTCATGCGTGAATAACGATCACCTTAAGTACATGTTAGTACATGTTTGTTAGTTAATGTATATGAAATAACCTTCTCCAAGTCCTTGGTGCAATATGTTACAGGAAGTGAGAACAGTGAATCACTAGACAATATGTAGTTCAATGTATAATGTAACTATTAAAATGAATTTTAAAAAATGTAATCTTTGGTAAAGAGGAGTAAAACACACACTTGGCTTCATGTCGAGCCACGTCACACCATCCTGTCATTGATTATTTTCCTTTAATAGCATGTCCCCATGTGTTTTTTGTTCCTTGCTTAATGCAGTATTTCAGTTGGAAAACGTTTGTGATATTATGACCAGCAATTGCTCTTCTTTGCCTGATTGTGGTTGAAACAGAATCTCTAATAAATTACTTCACATTGCGTTTTTACAAACTCTATTTAAATGCACATTTAAGCATTAGTATTGTTGTGCCTGCGGTGTCTGAAGAGTTTCATTTCCATTTACCCTGATTGCCTTCCCTAATACACTTCACTAAATATACAACACATCTACAACAAGCAAAAATGCATTGTCTCCTCCCTGTCACTCTGAGAGTCAAAAACACACCTCAGAATTCACACTAACAAACATTTCAGATGTTCAAAACAGGTTTCCGTGGAATCTCTGGATACAGTGTCTTGTGGTATCTTTCAGTGTTGTGCCATAGGAGACAAAATATAGCTAATTTTCTGAGGGTCAACGTTGCCACTTGCACCTCAGCGTGCGTTAATTGTAAGTGTCTCTGTGTTGTTGCAGCATGACAACAAGCATAGCAGGAGAGAAAAAACAGAAATGCTGGGAGACATGGCAGGTGGCTGCTGTGTAGCCTTTAGAAGCCAATGCTATGAATTATTCTTGATGAATTAAGGCTGAATCCTCCTGCTGCTAGCTTCAGCCCTGGTGCCACATTGCCATTACTCTTTCAATTTGGTCCTTTATTCATCGTTTCACAAATTAAAGTTCCCATATGGCCTTTGTTTTTTTTCATAATCCTGTGATCCGGCGGGTTTTTGCCCATTGAGTCGGTCTGACACATAGGTTCTAGTCGAGATAGCGCTGCATAAAAGACATGTGATGAGGGGAAACGGTGCACAGGTGCTGCACTGACTACTGATTGTTATTCAGGCCGGAGATGGAAAAAAGAATTATTGAATAACGCCAACTTAGGTTAGGCCTACAGAACAACAAGGCAGTGCTCCCGGACATCATGTTACATGAAATTTTCACCAGCATACATCTTAAGCCACTGTTCATTCTTGGAGAAGCTTTGATGCCAGCAAGGTAAAATAGGCCTAATATTGGCTGTCAGATTGTTTGATTAGTCCAGATTAAGATTAACACCCAGAGCTGTGACACACACACACACACACACACACACACACACACACACACACACACAGTGTAATACTGAGGATACCTTCTTCAGTGCATTTCTCTATTTTAGCAGGTGACACATGTCAAACCTCAGTCCCCCTTGTTCCCCTGATTCCTAATAGCTGTGTCGTGAACACTGAGAAGCATTGACACTTAAGGACACTTAAGTGTCATCACTGCTGGTTTCGACTTTTTCACTGGACACACTGATGTATATAAAGAGAGAAGCAGAAATTCTTGAAAGAATACTACTCCATGAAATATGTTTATCTTGAAATATTTGTGATGTGCTTAAAGATTCCGGTGCTATCGTTGGTTGGTCCTGTATTTTCATTATCCTTGTAAGAAATTAGAGGTTGTCTGCTGCGCTGATGTCACATTGCTAGCGCAGTTACAATTGTATTTAATAAAAATAAATCTCCCTGGGCGAGGAGAGGAAGAAACCTTGAGAGGAACCGGACTCTAAAGGGAGCCCATCCTCATCTCGGTGACAAAGGCTAGTGTGAATATAAGTTATTCCACTTTTAGAACTGCATACTATAAAGTCAAACAGAGATAAGCGTGTGAAAAGGAATTTGAGTATGAGCCCTGTTGGAGTTTTAAGTTTAAGGTTTCTTGGATCCAACTGAAGTTGTCACCTGTTCTATGATGGCAACTTGAGTGTAAACTGTTCATATTTCTGAGATGAAAGAAGGCTATTCTAGTATGATTCAGTCTTTACAGGATTTCACTGATTTGTTTTGGGATTGTTGCGGCCAAAAATGCTCCATTTTGCTGCAGCTGAAGTGATGAAACTTGCAGAGGTTTTTTTTTTTTTTTCCCTTTCAGAAAACTACTTGAATTGGCGAAACTGCAATTGAATGAAATAGTTTTGCACGGTCTTTCACAGTGATATTTGTTGGGAAATGAGACCTTTTAACTGTACTCATGTTCGACGCATGTGAATCGAAGAGGGCTTTAACTGAATGTGCGTCACATGATGCATCTTGGCCCAAATCTGGAAAATCCACAGTAATTTTTGAAAAAATTGCAAGCTCCTCCGAATATTGAGGAGTTTGCTTGATTTTGCATTAATTTCTCCGATCACAAAATCGTGAAATCCTGGAGGGACTGAATATTATCTACATGAGCTTCAAATGAGAAACTGGAGACAATAATCACACCTAGGTCTTTTACTGCTCCACATGATGCAACTGAAAAGCCATCAAGAGTTACTATGCAATCAGAAAGCTTGCTTCTAGCTGCCTGTGGTCCTAGTAGAAGTACTTCTGTGTTGTCAGAATTAAGTCGGAGGAAGTTGCTCGGCATCCATTGTCCTTTAATGTCCTTTACATGTTCCTGAACTTTATTAAGCTGGTGTCTGTCATCTGACTTGTTGGTATCGTTGGAGGTTGTAGCATGAAGGCTGAAGTTTTGGAAGCTGATCCTGATACAGATGAGGATATGAGAGAGCTGGACAGACTGAATCACAAAAGTGCCACTGCATCACTCCCTTTAGGTAGAGATGAAGCAAGGCTTAAGTCCCTCTGCCACTGCTATCAGCAGATGGTCAAAGAAACCACCTACCAAAGTGAAAATACAAACACATTCAACATTTCGAGTATATTTTTTGAATTGAAAAGTCAACTCAGAATTTTATTACAAAATAAATCTTGGATGGCAACGACAACCACATATTGATTATAAAGATTAATATGTTAGTCATTCAGGGTGTATTTTTTCCCCCTTTAAGGCTCCAAAGGCAAAAAAAAAAAAAAAAAAAGTTGTACTCATAAGCACCATAATATCAGATTTCTTCTAACTTCTAATAAGTATTCTCCTCTACATAAAATCTTTCCCCTCCAGACAACTTACATTATAAACAAATTACAAAGAATGCCTTTGGACTTATTCTTTGCTTTCACTGTTCTCTTTTGCAGCTGACAGCACTTTTATTTTTATCACATGTGGGTGGCTGAATTTGGAAAGCATGACTTAGAAGGAGTGGTGAAGAAATTACACTGTTAACGCCATCATATCAATTAAACAGCACCTCAGAATAATGAAGGCTTTTATTTTATTTGCTGCCGAACACACACATAAAACCTTAACATGGCATTCAAGCTCAGCGGTGCAGAACTGCGAAATACTATAGCAGTGTGCGATTTTAGCAGGGACGACCTCTCGCTTTCCGCTCGTGTGCGCTTGTTACAAGTTCGGATCACTCTATTGTTTTTGTGTTTTTTCACCTTTGGCACTGTTGTGTACCACATCAAAGCAGCTTGCTCTCTCCTTAATGAATGGCTGCCTTCATTATTTAGGTACTTCATAACCTTTGGTGCACAAAGCTTTTCAATAGTAAGAAACAGACATGAGGTTTAGATGTGTGGACTTACTGTATGTCACTTCCATTTAGTCTGGGATTGAAAATCTACTCTGGTTTTAATGTAGTACTGATTTATTTTTCATTTTATAAATGTGATGTATATATCAATTGAAGACTATTTAAATGTTTCTTAGCTTGAGCCTTTTATGATAGCAATCCAATATGTATGTTGGGCCGAGAAAACTCATCAGATGTCTTTGAATTTTGCTTAACAGCCAAAAACATTGAGAGATCGGGTTTTTACCAATTTATATATACATACACAAGCGATTTCACCAAAATGTGAAAATGTTTTTAGTCACTTTTTAATCTTGTCTGCGTATTATCAGAAGGTGACGATTAATAAAAAAAAAAAGTAGTTATGGCTGGAATTTATCACATGTTTACATTAAAGCGCTCATGCTAATACATTATCATCTCTAGTAACATCCTCCACAAATATCTGTTTAATGAACAATCTACATAATCTAATAATAGATTAATAAACTAATAATTATAGACTAAAGACTAATAATAAACAGATTGAAAAGTACATTTCAATTCTAGTCACGCCTAAAGGTTTTCAAATGAAATACAGTATAATATTTCAACATGTGAAGACACCTGCCTATAGCTATATACGTGAGCACAAGCCTTAACTTTTCATGTAAACAAAATATTTTGATTAGAACTTTCCTATTGTGTCAAAGGTGTTTTCAGATACTGAAGGCAAACAGAAGTGCAAACTACTTAACAATCAGTGGGTTTTCTTTTCAGTTGGCATCACAAGACCCCTGCGCTTTAAAGAGGAACTAAAGGACTCTTGACAATCCTGGAGTTTCACTTAAGCTGCTTCTAATGCACTGACAAATAGTCAACTGTGACTGACAGACTAATATGACACACAAAAGTCAGCTTAATTGCTTTGGTTAGACAATCAGCAAAGTGCTTGAGATACAAAAATATGCAAAAATATTATCTAACCAAGTACAACATTTTGAGAATAGAAATTCTATCAAATATTTCTTGTATTTAATGTCCAGACACATTTTACTAATTTTAATTAATATTATCATTTTTAATTACCCATCTGCACTGGTAAGTAATTTATCTTCTATTGAGAAATAAATGATTGAAGGAAGCAAAATGATCTGCCACTTAAATAAGATAATTTCACTTCAAAGGGTTACTTAAAAATAGGTAATAGGTGAAATAATCACATAATTTATAATAATTTCATAATGTCTCATAAAGACCTGTTTTATGCACACTTGAATCTCAGCTCCTTAAAAATACTTTTTATTCTCCATTAATTCTTATTTGAAAGCAATGGCACATGCTATATTATACTATACCACACCATACCATACCATAAAGGTAAAACTGGCAACATTACAACCTTTCATAGTTTAATACTATATTACAGCAATACTATATTATACTGCATTTACTATACCAACACATACAATACAATAAAAGTAAAAACATCAATATCAGATAGATTTTTTAGCTTCATACTATATTAAAGGTAAAACATTGACAACAGAATCTTTCATACTATACTATACCATACCATGCTTTACAAGTACTATCTTGCAGAGAATATTAATATTTCATTCTTAATATCTTCTAACATTATTTTTAGATAAATTGTAAATTAGAGATATGACCGTGCGAACCAAGGGGGAATAAAAACTTTTGCCCTTGACTATATACTATGCTACACTATACTATACAATACACACTATAATACTGTATCCTTATTCTGTGTTGACGTGCATGTACAGCTTTCTCAGTAAGATTTGTTAAAGTATATATTTTTGCGATTAAACTGGCAGGTGTTTATTTTACATCAGCTTGCTGACAGCGTCGGTATGACAAGGTGCCTCCTGGGAATTAAACTATTCAAAAAGAGAAGCCAGTTTTCTTACTGCCACTAGCAGTCAGGGAGACAGATGAGAGTGGGCTGGACTAATCTAACCAAATTCATTTGACTCCCACAATGACTAAATACAACTGAAAAAAAAAAAAAAAACATTGACATGTCAACATAAAGTGTTCAGTCCTGTATGAAGTTAGTAGAAGTTTGCTTGTGTGCTCTGATTGAAACTTTACCTTTCCCTCAGTTTGCCGTTCATTGTTCATTGAGACAGCTGTAATTAATCTCTGTCATGTCTGTTGATCTGTTTACCATAAAGATAAAACCATCAACATCAGCAACCTTCATAAGGTACCTTTTAACTCTCAACTATATATATTATATATATATATATATATATATATATATAGTGTATATCTCATACTATATAGTGTATATCTCATTCTTATAGAAGCAAAAAAGCTTTCCGATACCAACTGGGCCTGTGTGAAAATGTATTTGCCCCTGTAGTTACTATTTCCCCAAGTCTATGAAACTGCACTCATAATGGGGTTCAGCTGGACTAGACGCAACCAGGCCTGATTACTGCAAACCCTGTTCAATCAAACCAACACTTAAATAGAACTTTTTCAACAGCATGAAGTTGGTTAAAAGGACTTACCCAGTAACACATTATGCCAAAGTTTAAAGAAATTCCAGAAATGATGAGGAAGAAGGTGATTGTTACACATCAGTCTGGGAAGGGTTACAAAGCTATTTCAAAGCCTCTGGGACTCCAAAGAACCACAGCGAGAGCCATTAACTCCAAATGGAAAAACTCAGCACAGTAGTGAACCTTACCAGAATTGGCCGACCTTCCAAAATTCCTCCAAGAGCACAGCAACTACTCATCCAGCAAGTCACAAAAGAGCCAAGGACAACATCAAATAACTACAGGCCTCTCTTGTATCGATAAAGGTCACTGTTCATGACTCCACTATCAGAAAGACACTGGGCAAAAATGGCATCCATGGAAGAGTGGCGAGGCGAAAACCACTGCTAACCCAGAAGAACATTAAGGCTCGTCTGAATTTTGCCAAAACACACCTTGATGATCCTCAAACCTTTTGGGAGAATGTTCTGTGGATTGATGAGTCAAACGTGGAACTGTTTGAAATACAGGGGTCCTGTTACATCTGGCATAAACCAAACACTGAATTCCACAAAAAGAACATAATAATTGAGGGAAACATGAATTCTGTTTTCTACCAGAAAATCCTAAAGGAGAATGTCCGGTCTTCAGTCCGTAAGTTGAAACTCAAGCGCAACTGGATTATGCAGCAAGACAATGATCCAAAGCATAGGAGTAAATCCACCTCTAAATGACGCAAAAAAAAGCTAAATTAAAGTTTTGGAGTGGCCTAGTCAAAATCCTGACTTTAACCAATTGAGATATTGTGGCAGGACCTTAAATGGGCAGATCATGCTTGAAAACCCTTCAGTGTGGCTGAACTAAAGCAGTTCTTCTGCAAAGGAGAGCGGGCCAAAATTCCACCATAGTGCTGTGAAAGACTGATCTCCAGTTATCGTAAGCGTTTGGTTGCAGTTATTGCTGCTAAAGGTGGCACAACCAGATTTTAAGTTTAAGGGGGCAGTTAGTTTTTCACATGGGTGATAGGTGTTAAATAACTTTTTTATTGCTTCAATAAAAATAAATAAATAAATAAAAAACTGTATTGTGTGTTTACGCAGGTTGCCTTTGTTTTATGTTGTATTTCGTCTGAAGATCTAAAAATATATACAACCAAAATACATGCAATAACATTTCCCATGCTCTACAGTTCAAAACTAATTTTTACAATATAAAATCATTCATGGAAACAGTACCACAACCCCAAATCTGCGCTGCAGGGAATTTTGCCATGGTAATGCCTCTAATCCAGTGTGCTCCCATGTTGAACATGAACACGGCCTTTCTTTGTCCTGCGAGCTTCGTATCTGACTACCTACCCCCGCCAGCATGAGAGTAAAAACAGCTGCTCTGTGACTTTTTTGTTGCCTCCATTGGATCCCAGTCCTGTGCACACCTTTGAGGTACATAGACATTCTATATACCCACATCTGAAAATGTATTTGAAGACAGTAAAATGTGCAGGACACAGGGTACTCCACAATCGGGGTCAGGAACCTGTGGACTAGATTGTCAGATACAGATCAGTCCCACCTTAAAAGCAATCTAATTTCAGATTCTCTGATCTTTCATTCAAGGTACATTTATGAGTCTCAACACATGAATCATGCGATAGAGCAATGCAATCATGTGTAGAGTCAATGTAGGGTGCCCTCAGTTCCCCTCAGTTAAGATAGCTGCTATACCTCTCAATAGGGACCAAACATTACGTCCACTTTTTAAATCACAAGTGTAACCCAACAACCTGTGATCCCTCGAGCCAAGAAGATGTGTGAGGTCACCACATTGTAGCAGATGCTCACAATCAGCAAGGGCTTTTGCAACTGGAAATTACCATTGTCATTTATGAGGATAATTATTATAATTCTCCACGTACATCAAACCATTACCAGTGTAGTGTATCGGAAATAAGCGCCCCATTAAAAGCTTGCTTGCGGAACATTTGTTGCATTCACTCACTCTAGCGCTCACTCTCTGAGAGCTTCCACCTTTTTAAATAACAACTAAAACAACCACTTACTTCTATGGCAAAATGTACATATGAATGAGATGGCAACATTACAAAAGCGTCAAATCAATTTTGCTCTTAGGATAATTGGCACATGGTGAAGCAATCTGCTCCCATTCAATGCAGACGCGGAGCTTGATTATCAGGCAGAAGCGCCACTCCGCTTGGATCTCTTTTTCTCTAATAACTAGGTGGGAAAAAGTTGCACACGAGCATTTAGGATTCTTTTGCACTTCAGCTTCAATATACTATAATTATTATAGATTACTACAGCTTTATCAGTGATTGAGGCTCTTGGGCTGTTATGGCCTCTTAAGTTTCAAACTGCTTAGATGAATACTTGGATGGTATTCTGGCTAAAGTAATCTTTATCAAATGAAACAGAAATCAATAGTGACCTGAGAGACCTTTTTGTATGCTACATGGTCTGAACTCAAGTTAGGAGGCTATACGATAAAGATTTTTCTCACAGAAGACAATCTGTACATGCTCATTTTGTTCTACTTTGTGCTAAATATATCCATTACTGGGATTACTATGGTTCAATGTTAATAAACCAGTAGACGTTTTAATAACAAATATAAAGGTTTTATATAATACTTATTAGGTGTAAGAAAACAAGTTTGAATCAAGTTAATATTTGTGTGGTGGTCTGGGAAAACCCGTCAGATGTTGCTGTGGCTGAATCAGGTTTTGGCCAAAATCTTATTATTATTTTTTAAATTATTATTATTATTATTATTTTAATTTTTACTTTTTTTTTTTTTTTTAATGCTTTTTTGTAGGATACTTTGGCATTTTTTAACACACCTTTGGCAACTTTAATGTGGATATAGTAAAAGATAAGCAAAGTACACGAGGTTTGAAGAGATGTTTTGGACAAAAGTCCTTCATCTGTTATACAAGTGCTTCTGAGGCTGTAGGAGGTGAAGAGGTGAAACCAGCAAAATATTTTATCATTCAGGTAAAAGGACTGCACATAAAAAAAAATAAATCATTTGCAGGTTTAAAGAATGACATAAAGGTTGCACGACGTTATTAGCAGACAGCCTGTCTTTCATTATATAAATAAATGTGATCTCCTTTTTAGCTTGTCAAGTAAAGCAGGCTAATGCTCACTGAAAGCATCACACAGATGCAGAGATATGCCTAAACCTGAACGGCACTCACACTGTCAACATTTGGGAAAGTCTACTCTGTCAATGGTCAGTGTTTGCACAGACCTTGTTACTAGATTGCTGGTTCAGTAACCTGGAGTGCACTATGTGGTCATCAGTGTAGCTTGAACAAATGTGAATAGAAGTTTGTTATCTTCAGTGAATGACACAAGGTGAAAAATGATAAAAGGGTAAGCAAAGCCAAAGAAGTGCTTGATTTTATTTTATTTTATTTATTTATTTTTTTAATGTGAAGAATGAATTTTTGGAGTTATTGAATGTATGTCTTTTGAATGTGTGCCTACAGTGTGTTAGCAGCTGTGGTTGGTCTGCTGCCTCTGTCTTTGAGCCTGGAGTTAACAGGATTGTTTGGGAGTTTCACTTCTCCCAACTTTCCGAATGCGTATCCTAATAACCAACTCATCGTGTGGAACATCACAGGCCCAGTGGGCCACAGACTTCGGCTGTACTTCACCCATTTTGGCCTGGAGCCCTCTCTTCACTGTGAATATGACTACTTACAGGTAATCTCCAAGATAAACTCAGTGATACACACACATACTGTGTATTATAACTGTGATAATTGTATGCTGAAAGTAGAATTTAGTCAACCAACAAACACTGACTCCAGTTCCAATACAAACCTATTACCTGGTATGAATGCTGTTCATTTCCAATCTTGCATGATGGGGTAAATGAAAGTCCTAATTAGACCCTTAATGAAGAACCTATTTCCATGCCTGCAAACTAAAACACGTGAGTAATCAGGGTTTTAGAAAAGCAGCTACTTCAAAATATGCGTTTATGTTCTATATAGCTGTATCTTGAAAAGTGTAAAAGTTTACATGCCCTTAGGACAAAATTAATACTTCATTTAAAGCAAAAAGGCAGTTAGCGTTGTTATGATTTGATGTTGTGTTATTGATGTTATGATGTTGTTTTTTTATCATTGCAGATAACAAAATATAATGCAAGAGTTCTCAAATTTGTTTGTCTGGAACCATTTTAACTGCAAAAATAAATTCCACAGACCCTCTCAGTGCAAAATCATTTCATTAACATTATTACAATGTTGTATATTTATTAGAGCTATAGAGCTTTTTTATAGAGCTTATACACCAACCTGTTTTTGAGTTATTGAGATTTGAAGATATATTGACATTTATGAAACCCATTCAAGTTAAGTGACCAGACTAAACTAAACCAACTAAATGTAATAGGTTTGTAAATTAAAAATCATGGATGAATGTAAATGCTACATAAACTAATTTCTTTCTCTTTCTCCTTTGGCGCGACAGGTGATTTCAGAGGGCAATGATACAGTCCGATTCTGTGGTGAGAATGAGAAAAATTATGATGATTCCCCAAAGAACACCAATCTGTACTCTTCCACCAACACAATGTCTGTGATCTTCAGATCAGATTACTCCAATGAGGAACGATTTACTGGCTTCCAAGCTTATTACACTGCAGAAGGTGAATAAATTATTGCTACATCTGGGGTTTTGTAACTGTACTATGCAACCCAGTCTCAGATCTACAGTGTCCTCCACTAATACTGGCCCCCTTGGTAAATATGAGCAAAGAAGGCTGTGAAAAATCGTCTTTATTGTTTAACCTTTTGATCTTTTGTTCAAATAATTCACAAAAATACTCTCATGGATATCAAACAATTGCAAACACAACACAGGTTTATAAAAAAAAAATAAAAAAAAACTTTGTTAAATATAGGTGTGCAACAATTATTGGCAACCCTATGAATTCATATGAGAAAAATATATTTGAAGTATATGATGATATTTTACATTTTTTTTTTAGTACACCTGGGTGACTAGGAACAAGAAATTGTTCAACCATGACTTCCTGTTTCACAGGGGTATAAATATGAGGTAACACATAGGCCAAATTCCCCTAGTAATTCAGAACAATGGGTAAGACCAAGGAATATAGCTGTGATGTGCAGCAAAAGGTTGTTCAGCTTCACAAAATGAGAAGTGGCTATAGTAAGAAAATAGCACAAGCATTGAAAATGCCCATTTCCACCATCAGGGCAATAATTAAAAAGTTCCAGTCAACTGGAAATGTTATGAATCAACCTGGAATTGGACATGTGTCTATATTGTTTCAATGCACTGCGAAGAGGATGGTTCGAGTGGCCAAAAAATCTCCAAGGATCACAGCTGGGGAATTGCAGAAGTTAGTTGCATCTTGGGGTCAGAAAGTCTCCAAAACTACAATCCAAAGTCACCTACACCACAAGTTGTTTGGAAGGGCTTCGAGGAAAAAGCCTCTACTCTCATCCAAAAACAAACTCAAGCATCTTCAGTTTGCCAGACACTACTGGAACTACAAATGGGATCGGGTTCTATGGTCAGATGAAAGCAAAATAGAGCTTTTTGGCAATGAACACCAGAGGTGGTTTTGGTGCACACAGAGAGGTAGCCATATGGAAAAGTACCTCATGTCCACGGTTAAATATGGTGGTGGCTCTTTAATGTCTTGGGGCTGTTTTTCTGTCAGAGGACCTGGACATTTTGTTAGGATACATGGCATCATGGACTCTATCAAATATCAACAGATATTAAATGGAAACCTGACTGCCTCTGCCAGAAAGCTTAAAATGGGCCATGGTTGGATCTTCCATCAGTACAATGATCCCAAACATACATCAAAATCAAGACACAAATGGTTTACTGACCACAAAATCAAGGTCCTGTCATGGCCATCCCAGTCACCTGACTTGAAACCCATAGAAAACCTGTGGGGTGAATTGAAGAGGAGAGTCCACCAGCATGGACCTCAAAATTTGAAGGATCTGGAGAGATTCTTTATGGAGAAATGGTCTCCGATTCTTTGCCATGTATTCTCCAACCTCATCAGGCATTATAGGAGAAGACTCAGAGCTGTTATCTTGGCAAAGGGAGGTAGCACAAAGTATTGACTAAAAGGGTGCAAATAATTGTTGCACACCTATGTTTAACTTTTTTTTTTTTTGGATATACCTGTGTTTTGTTTGCAATATCTATATCCACGAGAGCAGAGTATTTTTTATGAATTATTTGAACAAATGATCAAAAGGTTAAACAATAAAGATTATTTTTCACAGGCTTCTTTGCTCATATTTACCAAGGGTGCCAATATCAGTAGAGAGTACTGTATATATTCAGCAGCACAATGTGGGAGTTCGAAAGATGTAGCCATGTTCCCTGGCAAACAAGAATTACATCAAATGAAGACAACATTATGGGCGGCACAGTGGTTCAGTGTTTCAGCCTTACAGCACGTTCCTTGGTTCAATCCTGAGCTTGGATTGCTGTCTGTGTGGAGTCATGCATGTTCTCACTGTGTCTGGGTTTCCACTCACTATCCTAAATACTGGCTATGTGCTAAATTGCCTCAAGGTGGGAATGTGTGTGTGCTTGGTGCTCTGCGATGAACCGGAGTCCCATCCAGAATGTATTTCCACTTTCCACTTTACTTAGGGATAGACTCCAGATATGGAGCAGAGATGGAGCAATGCTGAACCTGACACTACGTTTTTCATCTCTTCGATGGCCAGCACAGTACTGCAAATAAACCATATCTTCCATAGAGAAATGTGGTGATGATCTTCATAGCAGGAAATCTGCAGTTTATAGCCAGGAGTGAAAATATCTCATCTCGAAGAGAGGAAAGTTAACTAAAATGGTTATACGCTTGGAGCTGTGGAGATTCACTGAGAACCTTGCTGTAAAGAATAGCAACAAGTTACAAGATGGTGGGGAAATGCCTCCACCAAAGGAAGAATTGTAGCAATCAACAACTGTGTGGTTACACTAGTCAGATAACATCCTGAGATGCTTTTCTATTCACCACAGTTGTAAAGAGTGTTTTTTTTTTAGTTACTGTAGCCTTCTGTCAGCTTGAACCAGTCTGACCATTCTCCTTTGGCCTCTCTCATCAACAAGGCATTTCTTTCTACAGAACAGCTGCTAACTGGATGGTTTTTTTGTTTTGTTTTGTTTTTTTGCATCATTCTGTATAAACTCTAGAGAAGTTCTGAGTGAAAATTCTAGGATATCAGAAGTTTCTGAAATGCTCATGTAATGAAATGAAATGTCTGCTACCAACAACCATGCCATGGTCAAAGTCCCCGAGATCACATTTTCCCCTGCCGTTCTGATGTTTAAAGTGAATATATACAGTATATTTTGTTTGCATTTATAGTTGTTATTATGGGAGAAATGAAGTGAAGAATCATAAGAAAAAAAGAGATCTACATTAAACTTCTAATTTCCTACTTACTTACTTTAAATGGAGGCCCTAAAAAAAATCCTTCCATAAACTCACATTCAAACATATGGCAATAATTAGCTGTTGCAAATAAGCCATAACCAAGAATATTTACAATGTTGTGTATAACCCCAGTCTTCATTGTGAGAATCGCTGACTCATTACAGAGGATATAGTGTGCAGAATGAAACTTTGTCAACAAGAACGCAGATACTAATTGCTCGCTTTCTCTCTGTGCACAGACATTGACGAGTGCGTGATTACGGTGGATGGAGAGCCTGCGTGTGACCATTACTGCCACAATTACGTGGGGGGCTATTACTGCACTTGCAGACTGGGATACCAGCTCCATGCCAATAAAAGGGATTGCACTGGTAAGGATGCAGAATGAGCGTGAACAGTGTGACCTTCAATTAATTTGGTGGCTGATCACTGAAGCATATGAGGAGAATTTGTATTAATACTGGAGGCAATGGATTTGCAATTTGCTTTGTTGCATTTGTAACAATTTGCATTAGTGATGAACAATGAAGCTGGAAGTGCGCCGATGATTTTTCACTGTTATTTTAAATGTCATTTGTGCTAACAGCATCGCTTTTATATAAATCTTCATATTTAGCTAGATACTGTAGCAATAAAACTTCTAAAACAAACGTGTCCATGGCTCTTTATGTTTAGATATTTCAGAATGCTCCTGTCTGCCTTTCAGATTGGTGCACAGTATGCAGGGCACCATTGATTATTTTCAACACTGAACTTTGCTCCTTTGGCAATATGTGCTAGACAGTTGTTTTCTTTTTATCATCAGCAATGCTATGGACCTATTTAGTGTATATCAACACCCTGGTGCCCTGAAGCCAACACATACAATTGACCCTGTCAGAAGCTGTTGATTATTGTAGCACAGGGTCACAACAGAGTAGAAAATAACGCTGAAAAAAATAAAATTGCAAAGATTCCTTTATAACGGAAAGAGATATCTCTGAGTGCTCAGGGTGGGTCAAAGAGGGAGATTGTGCAACCATGTGTCACATTAATGCATTTTATCATGTCAGTTATGCAAAAACAAGAATGTAGCCTAGATTAGAATTGGTCTGAGTAACCCAATGAGTAACACATAAGGCTTATAACCCTTATAACCCTTGTAACCCTTATTTCTTATAGTTATTAGTCTGTTTGATTGGTCACTTATCCAAAAAAAAATATATATTATTGTAGTCATGTAAATAATGAGTGTAATATTCAAACAGTTGGATTATGTTTGGTGCAGGTCCGTGAAATGTATTTTACAGTTAAAGGGGTGCAAAAAGTTTGAGAACCCCTGGCTTAAGGTTCATAAATAAATAGTGAAAGTTGTCTTGGGTGGGCAGTGTGATCATTACCATGTCTGCATATGAAACACTACATCTCTTAGTCAGTCTGAGGCTAAGTTAATCACCAAACGTTTCTGAGGGAACAGCAGGATGGCAAGCAGAATAAAATTGATACCTGTTTGCTGCTTTAATAGAGTGATGATGGTGGGTAATTAATCACAATTATCAGCCTTGACGTGCCTCTTAATTATTGTTCTCCACCGAAGAAAGTGACATCACATTATGCTGAGGAATGGGGACACAGACCTGCATTTGCGTCTCTAATTATATAAATTACCTAACCTTCCTCACCTTTGGTAGAGCTTCTCCCTTTGACACCTTCTCCTATGTTTGATTTGCTTGAGAATTAATTGTAGCCGTTGGCAAAAACAGACAATGCTAAAGCTGTGTAATGAGAAGAAATGAAGAAAAAATACTGGTGGATCATTCATTTGCAAATTTATAATATCAAGCACTGCGAAATCTCAAATCTGATTGGGCAGAAGGTGTTGATTAATTTACTATAACATCAACTCTAATAGTAAAACAGATGCATTTAACAAAGAAGTACACACAATCGTTAATAAGCAAATGTAAGCAAAGAGTCATTTCTTTAACATTTATGGAAGGAGTCTCCAGTGTCAGCACTTTGTAACAGTCAGCAAGTTTTCTGTCACAGAAAGTCTTCAGGACACAGAAGAGGAGTTTGTAAAAATTTACAGTTTCTCAGTAGCATTAAAAGTTTTGTTTTTTTTCCAAGAGAAAATGAGAGGCTGGTAAGGGCATGACTGTTTATAACTGCTACACTGTAAATTTTAAGAAACAAAACAGCTTGTTTCATGGACATTCCACAACAGTAAATGTAACTATAAATAGATTTTTAAAAATGTATGTGCCGCTTACCGTTCATTAATAAATAGAAAATTGTTAGCACTGCCACATTGCTGTGGTGTAAGAGGAATAAAACACTTTTGGATGTGCTGTTATTGTAAAATAACCAGCTTTGGGGAGGTAACAGTAACTCCGTTTCACTATGGACCACATCACATCACCCCAGGCAAAATTGTGTATGTAAGAGAAATAGAGAGTGCAGTGTTGATAATAATAGCAAAACGAATGAATCTTTTTCCTTTCTATAGTGGAATGCAGTGGTCAGGTGCTCTTGGACAGGTCAGGAGAGCTGACGAGTCCAGAGTATCCATTTCCATACCCCAGAATGAGTCAGTGTGACTACACCATCCGCCTGTTGGAGGGCTTCCAAGTGAGCCTTGACTTTGTGGATATCTTCGACGTGGAGACTCATCCGGACGTTCCCTGTCCTTACGACATCCTCAAGGTTGGTACTAGCCAGGAGGTACTGATAGTTATTCATGTAAAACCAAGTTTGAAATATCAAGGAATTTTACAGCTTTGAAAGAATACTAGAAAAAGTACAATTTTAGGAGAAAAATAGCTAATGAATTAAACATAATATTAAAATAGTCAATGAAGAGTAAATTACGTCCATGATTTTGGCTCTGCAATTAAAAAGAAATGAATGAAACCATTTACATTTGTTTGCCCTGTGTTGGTGCTGATTCGTGCTGTGAAAGTTTGGTGTGTTAAGATAGTATAGTGTTATATTAATATATTAATAAGTTAATTAGTACATATTTTGTGTCATTAAATGTAGGTCAATGTCCAAAAGTTATATCACAGTGAATTAAATGTGTGATTTGTCAAAAAAAAAAAAAAATCAAACAGACACAAATAATATTTTGCACATCACAAATCGTACAAATTTTTATATTTATATATTTTTTTTGCTTCCGATATTTGCACTGTGAAATCACTCTTGGTCTTAGACATGCATTGAAATACAGCTGTTATGTTAGGAATGAAACACTTAGGGGCGTGCTGTTATAGGAAAATAAATAAGGATAAGTGGAGTTGACAAGTGGATCATTTTCCAATAACAACACGTGTTTTATTCCTCTTATACCACAGCTATTTTTGAACGCTTCTCAAAAATGTATTAATGAACGATATATAATATTTTTTATCCATTTATATTAATTTATGTCCACAAAACAAGTTAGTTCCTGTTATCACTTATACAGCAGTTATAAACACTCCAACCAGCCTCTCTTTTTAATAATACAAAAAAAAAAAAGAAGAAAAAAAAAGCAACATTATGCTATAGAGAAACTGCAAAATGCATAATATATACAGACAATGTGAAAAAATAAGTACACCCTATGGAAATTTTCTATTTATTTATTTTTACATATTTGGACAAGCAAACATTTGATCCTCTTTGAAACAGTGGCTATTAATAAATGTGATACGCTATCAAATGACACATAAAACTGACAATTTGTAGTCATTTTCACAATTTAAATGAACAAAAAACAGATCAGTCACATGGAAAAAGTAAGTACATCCCTACATTTATCACACCTTCAAATTCATAAAATTAAAATCAGGTGTTGAGGATTGGGTGCCAGTGATTAGAACCTGCTTAGAGAGTGCAGGTGGAACCGGTCTTATTTAAACCCCTCTCATATCTAGTGTCTGGTGTTCCCTTTGTTATTGAGGTGTGTGGTGTCATCATGCCAAGATCTAAAGAGTTCTGTAAGACCTTCAGAAAGAGATTGCACAAATTTGACCTGCATGGGAGGCGTACCAGGAAAAAGCCTTTGCAAGATTACAGTTTGCCAATGAGCATATAGGCAAAGACCGGGCCTTTAGGAATAATGTGCTCTGGACAGACGAATCAAAGATAGAGTTGTTTGGCCACAGTAACAGCAGACATGTTTGGCGCAGACCAAAGACAGCTTTTCAGGAGAAGCACCTCATACCAACTGTGAAGCACGGTGGTGGAAATGTTATGGTTTGGGGTTGCTTCGCTGCCTCAGGGACTGGACAGCTTGCATTCATTGATTCAAATATGAATTCTGCATCATATCAAAGAGTGCTTGAAGATAATGTGAGGCCGTCTGTCCGAAAGTTGAAGCTGAACCGAAAATGGACCTTTCAACAGGATAATGATCCTAAGCACACTAGCAAATCCACCAAGGAATGGCTCAAAAAGAAAAAATGGCTTGTTATGGAATGGCCTAGTCAAAGTCGCTATTTGAATCCCATTGAAATGTTCAAATCCCATTGTGAGGGGATTTGAAATGGTCAGTACATGCAAGAAAACCGTCAACATCTTGCAACTGAAAGAATATTGCATGGAAGAGTGGTCAAAACATCCAGTAAGCCTGATGGACAATTATGCAAAACGCCTACAAGAAGATATTTCTGCTAAAGCTTCTGAGGCCAAAGCAAATTTTCCTTGTGGTTTTGTTCAAGTATTTCAACTTCATTTATAGGTGCTGTTTCAAAGATGATCAAATGTTTGCTTGTTCAAATACGTCAAAAAAGCCAACAATTTCCATGGGGTGTACTTATTTTTTCACATGACTGTATATATAAGAGTACAGCACAAATGATATGAAGTTTTAATTAATATCTTCTTAGGGGGTTTGCCATATATAGATATTACTAGACACATCTTTGTTGACATACACTGTACATCATATCCTTTGTAAAGCTTTGATTTTAAGTAAATCTCCAGATGTAATAATAAATGTGTCAGGTGTCTGTGAGCTGCACTTAACTCCGAAATCTTATTCAAACCTAATTACTCATCTATGATAATAACTGCAGGTTCTGAGAGATTCTGAGGTTCTGAGAGCACTGTTAAATTAATGTGTTGAAATGAGTGGTAGGAAAATTGTATTTTAATTCAATTAAAATCTCTGTTAAGGCAGAGAAGGCCAAATGAGAGCTATAACTTCCTTGCATCATGGAGCTGCAACAAAATACAATAAGACAGCCAAGCAAGATTATATTTAAAATGTGGATAATTTCATAATAAATGTTAATAAAAAAATATTAAACACAAAATTACTAGCACACAATAACCATTGATGTGTACTTTGTCCAAATATAGACTCTTTTACAAAGCTGATTAAGTAAAAAAAAAAAAAAAAAAAAACCCTAATGTGTGATTATCAACTGCTACAATGCTGCAGACTTTTTAAACATTTATTTATTTATTTTTACTAATCAGAACCTTCCAAACCTCACATACCAGCACATTGCTTTCTTACTATGGGCTTTGGAAATAGAAATAGAATTTCTAAAACCAGTCAGAGTAAATTATGTAACCAGGCTTTATAAATGAATAATAAGTTATGCTGCAAAAGATGACCTGCGTACATTTGTGTACCTTTTCCTGATTTTCGTTTAGGAAAATACTCGAGATATGTGATTTATTTATTTTTTATTTTTTGCCATACTTTCAAAAAAAAAATAAATAAAAAAGATCAAGAGAACTTCAATTAACATATCACATATTTGTTACATTTAATATATCGTGTACATGTTCCAAGCTGGTAACAGGGCTACTGAATGACTCTTTATTCTGAGTATTATTCGGAATGCATGAACCAAACATCATTAAGTCAAACATCTGATGAGTCACATAAAACGAGCACTTTGATGGATCCAGGTATTATTATTAGTGAGAGTGATTTAACTATGCACTCACAAATATTAATTACAGGTTCAGTTAAAGTAATTAGCAGTTTGTCCATCTCCAGCTTGTTGTGGCTTACTTCGCTTTTGTAACAAACTATAGCAGTATTTATCTCTGTATGTAAATGAACTGTCTTTATATTCAATCAGTTGTGCCTCTCTCAGGCTTCTGTCTCCTCTTTAAAACAAAAGCGGGCTCATCAGACATGACAACAGCCATTAGAGTGCTCCCCAAGCCCCAATGATCAATGACCTGAAGGCCCATGAATAAACAATATACGTATGCTCTCTCATGCCTCTTTAAACTGCCTGTCTTTATTTCTCCCAACGGATGTGCAGATGTGCTTTTCCCTGTATTTATCCTCTAAAACAGTCGTGTTCTGCTGGCTACAACAAAGTCTGCTTTGTCTCTGCTCGAAAGATCGCTGCAGGTTTGAGGGAGCATGGCCCATTCTGTGGAACCACGCCACCGGCTAGAATCGAAACGGGCACCCACGAAGTGCGTGTGACTTTCCGCTCGGACGGCTCAGGAAAAAACAGAGGCTGGAAGATAAAGTACTCCAGTACAGGTAGCCTCCGAGCCACTGGGACATTAATAATGCTTTCAATGTTCTTCAGCTTCACTTACACATCTTCATACCACAGCGCTGTTTAAGTCTCAAATCTGAGCAGCTTTGACAGTAATACTGCTGCAAGGCAAATCACAGGTTTATATTAATATGATCATTCTAATAGATTATTATTTCTATAGTAACAACTTACACTGGAACTTGTATCATGGATGCACCACATAAACAGATTAAAATGTGTATAACCATTGATATGGTGAAGTTTTCGGGGTGGAGATGTTTATTTAGCATTTTTGGAAGGAGTCTCCAGTGTCAGCGCTTTGTAACCGTCAATGCTAAAGCTGTAACTTTAAGTTTTACGAAATGGGAAAGTTTTCAGGCACTTTGCAGTTTCTCAGTAACATGACAAGTTGCATTTTTGTCTTATTAACCTCAAGAGAGAGAGAAAAAAAAGAGAGGCTGTTGAGGGAATGACTGTTTATAACTGCTGTTGTAATAACAGGAACTACATCATCACACATAAACATATACACAACTATAAACTGATTAAAAAATAATAAAAAATACACAATGTCATTCTTTAATTACAACACCAATTCTGAAAAAGTTGGGACAGTATGGAAAATGCAAAAAAAAAAGAAAAAAAAAAGAGTCATTTGAAAATTAAATTCACCCTGTACTATATTTAAAACACGTTATTAACACATTATTTGATGTTTTACTTTGTGAATTTAATTCATTTTTGAAAATATACACTCATTTCAAATCTGATGACTGCAACACACTCCAAAAAAAGTTGGGACAGTTGACTGTTTACCACTGTGTAACATCACCTTTTCTTTTAATAACACTTATTAAGTGTTTGGGCACTGAAGACACCAGTTGGTTAAGTTTAGCAAGCGGAATTTTCCCCCTATTCGTCCATTAAGCATTTGTTCAGCTGCGCAACTGTACGGGACCTTCGTTGCCTTGTTCTGCGCTTCATAATGCGCCACACATTCTCAATCGGAGACAGGTCAGGACTGCAGGCAGGCCATGCTAGCACCCGCACTCTCTGCTTACGCAACCATGCGCTTGTAATCCAGGCAGAATGTGGTTTGGCGTTGTCCTGCTCTGGATGGCAGCATATGTTGCTCCAAAATGTGTACATATCTTTCTGCATTAATGGTACCCTCACAGATGTGCAAGTTACCCATACCATGGGCACTGACACACCCCCATACCATGACAGATGCTGGCTTTTGGACCGGACACCGATAACAGCTTGGATGGTCCTTTTCCTCTTTGGCCCGGAGAACACGATGGCTGTTTTGTCCAAAAACTATTTGAAATGTCGACTCGTCGGACCACAAAACATGATTCCACTGTGCTACTGTCCATCTCAGGTGAGACCGAGCCCAGAGAAGTCGGAGGCACTTCTGGACAGTGTTGATGTCTGGCTTCTGCTTTGCATAGTAAAGCCATAACTTGCATCTGTGGATGCAGCGGCGAATGGTGTTGACTGACAAAGGTTTACCAAAGTATTCCCGAGCCCATGTCAGGATCTCCATTACAGACTCATGAGGGTTTTTAAGACAGTGATGTCTAAGTGATCGGAGATTACACACATTCAGAAGTGGTTTTCAGTCTTGCCCTTTGACACCGAGATTTGACCGGATTCCTTGAATCTTTTAATTATATTGTGCACTGTAGAAAGTGAAATGACCAAAATCCTACTCATTTGTCTTTGGGGAATGTTGTTCTCAAAATGTTGGATTATTCGCTGACGCATCTGTTGGCAGATTGGCGAGCCTCGACCCGTCCTTGCTCTTGAAGTACTAGGCCTTTTTTGGAGGCTCCTTATATACTATGATTAGACGATTGCCTCACCTATTTCACATCACCTCCTTATTTCAACTTGTCACATCGCTATTAGTCCTAAATAGCCCCTGTCCCAACTTTTTTGGAACGTGTTGCATGCATCAATTTTAAAAGAAATGTTTATCTTCAAAAAAAAACTATTAGCATTTTCAATACTGTCCCAACCTTTTCGGAATTGGGGTTGTACTACATAATGCAATTATGCATTAAAAAATAATCATCTTCGGGATGGTAACAGTAACAGTGCTTCATGTCAGGCCGCATCACACCACTTTGTTGTGGATTATTTTCCTTTAACAGCGCGTCCCATAGTTTTTTATTACTACTACATAGCAGATGAATAGCTCTTAAATTTTGAGGCAGCATCTTGGTGATGAAAGCTCCGGCACCAAACTATTTTACATTTTAAAAAAGTACACTTCAATGGTTATGCATAGAGACATTCAAGCAAACATCAGCATTTAGAATGAAGACGCTAACAGCTTGGTTTCCTCAGTACCCATCTAAATGTATGCTGCCATTTCCAGCTATGTCTGATGACTTAATGTTTATCGTTCCTCTCTCTCACAGCCAAACCTTGCCCAAACCCAGTGGCTCCTCTCCATGGCCGCATTCACCCGCAGCAGGACCAGTACATCTTAACCGACACTTTCAACGTTACATGTGACCTCGGTTATGAGTTAACTCTGGTATAAAAACTCAAAGTTCACTTTCTGAGTTTGAAAAGGGACTACATGAATTCATCTTCTTTGCTGTTTTGGAGGTTAAAGCAACTTTTATATCTTTAGGGTGATGACAACTTACCCTCTTATCAAGCCACATGCCTGAAGGGTGGATTTTGGGATGGTCCAATGCCTCTCTGTACATGTAAGCAGACACAATTCAAAAGAGCATGAAGTGTACAAAATTTTACTGCAGAAGCCTTCGTACCTTAAAGCCTAATGTGGAGTAAACCAGCAGATTCAAGCCAGACTTTAAATACAATAAATATACTATTATGTAACCTTTTATTTGCATCAAATTATATTTAACCCAATACATGTGTATTAGTAACCATTTTTCTTTCTCTGGCAGTGGTTAACTGTGGGCCCCCTGACAACATTAACAATGGGAGTGTCGAATTCACCACAACCACATATAAATCTATGATCATGTACAGCTGTGAAGAATTCTACACCATGAAGGACAGCATCAATGGTGAGAGCTGATCACATCACCCACTAACCACAATATGCACAGTGGTAGCTCAGGGTTTACGCTATTGGACTACTGAGCTGAAGGGCGTGAGTTCAAATCCCAGCACTGCCAAGGGTTAGGGCCCCTGAGCAAGGGCTCCTTAACCCTCAACTGCTTTTTTTTTTTTTTTTTTTTTTTTTTTTGTATAAATGAGATAAAAGTAAGTCGCTCTGGATAAGGGCATCTGCCAAATGCTATAAATGTTAAAGTATATAGTTCTGAAATCTACAGCCTTTTACTTGTATCTCAATCAGAAGTACAATTTTAGTTATAGCATTTTAAAATCTGGTTATCCCAAAAATGAAAAGGGAGAAAATTACATTCAAAGATTCCATTCCAACTGTGGCAGAGGAGCATCACGGACATTTTGACAGCCAGTAACTTCGCGAATGACTCGTAGCTATCCATCAACTTGATCAAAGCATAACATTCACAACGTGAGGAAATCACACTCAGCTAGCAAGGCTTTAGACATTTTCAGGTAGACTGACTAAGACACAGAGTTTGTTAAATTGTCTCTGTTCCTGACATGATCATTGCAGGAAGGTAGCCTAGGCAAAATTCAGTAGTAAATAAAATCATTTCCATGTCATATTGACGCGTTGACTATTTTATTGTTATAGGCATAAAAATCCAAGCACCCAACAACGTTCCTTAACATTAGCATTTGGTTCACCTTTGGTTATTTTTTTGGGAACCATTTCACGTTCTGAGAGCGTTCGCTGAACCATAATGTGTGATGAAATGTGACTGTAATAATTCTGTATAGAGGACCTTCCTGGAAAACCAAATGGGAACTAAAAAAGATTCCCAGAACTTTTCAAGAACCAGAACAACTGTTCCCAGCATGTTCTAAGAACCAATAATTGTTAGCTGGGAATCGGTCAAAACATGATTTTTCATCTTTTTTTTTTTTTGGCTGTTAGCCAGAATTCTGCCACAGCACAATCCTCACATTTGTGAACTGGTATTTAAGCTTGTTCACTCACTGTTTAGGAGTCTACACCTGTGAGCATGATGGCTACTGGAGAGACACACTGGGCGGAAGAAGTCTTCCTGACTGTATACCAAGTAAGTAAGCTAATTAAGTTATATCAGTTAACTGAAATGAACAGTTTTCTTATATTAACTGGTCTACCATGTGTCAAAGTCTGCGGGAAGCCTAGAGGGAGACTGGCTAAGGTGATTGGAGGAGAGAATGCAGAGAAGAACGAGATACCCTGGCAGGTAATGATTCTGAAGGGAGGTCGTTTAAAGGGTGGTGGCGCACTTCTCAGAGACGACTGGGTCCTGACCGCAGCTCATGTCCTGCACGGTTATGGTGATGTGTCCAACCTGTCAGTAAAACTAGGCTTGGTCACGCGCTCCGATCCTGAAGCAGTGGTGGCCATTCCAGAAGACATCTTCATACACCCAAGCTACCATCATGATGGGCTGAACTTTAACAACGACATTGCTTTGATCAAACTGGGGCACAAGGTTCCTATAAAAGCAGCCATTATGCCTGTGTGTTTACCAGGAAAAGAGGAACGATTTACCCTGAAGACTAATGACTATGGGACAGTAAGTGGGTGGGGCGTATGGCAAAAGATCAGTCATCGAGGCTCTCATACTCTAAAGTTTGCAGAAATACCTGTGGTTGACTTTGGAGAATGTAAGGCTAAGTATGATGCTCTAGTAACACCAAATGGGAAGCTGGTAGTAACAGACAATATGGTGTGTGCAGGTTTGGAGGAGGGGGGTGTGGATTCATGTCAAGGGGACAGTGGAGGGCCGTACGTATTCTTGGACAAGCCAAGCCGTAGCTGGTACATTGGTGGCATTGTGTCCTGGGGATATACTTGCGCTGAAGCAGGGTATTATGGGGTGTACACAAAAGTGACCAATTATCGTACTTGGATAGAAGACATCATGTCACAAAACAGTTAAATAAACAGTCATTACAGTACATCATGCACTGTACCTCTTGTTTATTTTAGTCTACAGTTTTTTTTTTCCTCAGCATTACTGCTTTGTTGGTTCATTGCCATGATCACCTCGAGTTATTATTAGACACTTAAGTGGATTAATGCCAGATGTATTGTTTGGAAACCATCACTGCTCTTGAGGGACTTAGCAAAACCAACAACCACCTGTTGCATTTGAGCAGATCTCAGAAAGACTGGATGTAATGTAGAGATGTTGTTTAAAAGGCAAATGAGCCGCTTGAGGATTCTAGCTTCAACATAATCATTTACACTCATTTAACTCTTATGCATTATGCATCTGATGACAAATTTGCAACACACGCTTTCTCGGTCTGACCCATTCAGACCTCTTGACTTGGGTGTAATTGCCTCTCCAATGGCTTCTAGCCTTGTAGAGACACAGCTTTTTCTCCACTTATATTGTCTGTCATCAGAATTTTTGCAATGCATGATCCAGTGTTAAAATACAAAGTTATGAAATGATGGGGGGGGGAAGAGACTGTGAATCTTCTGGGTGTCTGATACCGGGTTTATGCTTTGTTGGCGGTGGGCAGTAGATAACATGCAGTTGATTTGCTTGCCTTTGGCAAAATCAGAAATCGGTGATGGGCAGGTTGATGTGGCTTCAGTGTCGGACTCTTATGGTGGAAGAGACCATGCTTGGGAAAAGAACCAGAGTATTAACATAGAAAGAATAACAGATGAATAATAATATAATTTTCAAATGAAGTCATGCAAGCGCAAAAAATGTACTACTACTACTACTACTACTACTAATAATAATAATAATAATAATAATAATATTATAAATTATTATACTACCACTAATAATAATAATAATAACATTTAGTTATAAAAAAAATATAGAATTTCAATAAAAGTAAAAAATAATACAGTGAATACCAATAGACTCTGCAGTAGGAGCATTGAGAGAGAGATAATGGCAGCATTTGGACTATAATTCAGTGGCAGAGGGTTTGATCTACACGCTGTAGAAGTGAATTCCAGCCAGCTATTAAAGCTTTCAAGACAGGGAGACTTATGCCACCGGAACTACACCCCATTCACAGCCCCCATTAACGGCTGTGACACTGCATACAGAACACCCGTACACTGAATCCTTAATCAATATATAGCAGCACACCGCATTTCACACGTAGACTCATGACTAAACAGCTAACCAGGTCAAGAGATCGTGGCAGTTTCAGGGTCAGTGGGTGTGTCATCAGGCGTACTGGTCAAGCTCTTCTCCAACACCACTCTGTGCTCATTACACTGTAAGGCAGAGCCACATCCTCAAGAGTGACCTCAGTGCATTTAACAAGACTATTCTACTCCAGCAGCGTAGCCGTCCACGAACAAAACACTTCCTTCATTACACTCAAAGTGTCCTGCATTAATAGCATCCAGGCTGTTGTGATAAATCCAGAAATGTGAGCTATTCTGAGTCCAGATGCTCTAACAAGCTAAATCTGGCTTTGTTGTAGATTCTTGTAAAATCTTTTGATTGTATAAATCAGTGACCTCCGTAGACGGAGATATGAAATGAAATATGAAGAGGATTGACACATGAAATCAAAACAGAAAGGTAAAAAAAAGCAGAGGCACAATACTTATTTCATGGATAGTTTAGTAAATGTTTTTAGATTTTTGTGTCAATCTAAGTTTCAGTTCATTAGTAGAAAGAGAGATGTCTGTCAGATATCATTTGCTAGGTGATAATAAATTGGATTCCATGTGTTAAGGGTAGAAAAGGAGATTAAACTTATGTTGCATTTTAGTGAAGAATCAGTTTTCTGTGAGAGTCTAAATCCTGTGCCATGCATTTCCAGTTCTAATGTATTTCTTCATGAGAAATGGTTTGACTATGTGTGGTGGTCTGGGAAAACCCATCCGATGCAGCTGTCTGGAAAAAAAAACAAAAACAAAAAGGTGAATTTTTTTTTTTTTTTTATACTTTGAAACCTGAAATAAATATCACCACAATGATGTGGGAATTTTTTTCCTTGTCTAGTCTAGGCTATCATTCTGCAAAGACCACATTGTGTAAGGAGCCAGTTTAACAAACGAGTCCACTCCAGGATTTTGCAAAATCAAGGAAACTCCGCGATATACGGAGGAGCTTGCAATTTGTCTAAATTACTACAGATTTTCCGCAGATTTGGGCCAAGACACCTCGTGATATCACAATGCACCATGTTACATCATCGCAGCTTGAATTCAGCTAAAGCCATCTTCGATTCACGTGTCGAACACGAGTAAAGCTAAAAGGTCTCATTTGCTAACAAACATCATTGTGAAAGACAATTTTGTGCAATTGCAATTTCGCCAATTCAAGTAGTTTTACGCAAAATAAAAAAAGCACAAAAAATTCCAATTGCAAATTGCATCACAAATTTTGAAAAAGCTGCGGGAAAAATCAAGCATTTTTGGCCGCAGCAATCACAAAAAATCTTGTATGGACTGACAAACACTGTGGTGAAAACGGTCAGTCTGCCTAACGATGTCTAACACCGCTAGGTGTGATTTCCTCACACAGTGAATGTCAGGCTTTGATCAAGCTGTTTGATGGTGGAAGCGCTGTAGTGAAATGTACACAAGCCTAATCAATTCGGTTTGTAATCAGATACCGGCTGTCAAAATGTCTGCAGTGCTCCTCCTCCAGTCGGAACGAAATCTGAAAAGCAATTGTCTCCTTTTTAACTTGTGGGTGAATTTAAAATGCTTTACTTATGGTCGAGATACATGCAAAAGTAAAACGTATTTCCATTCATGAAAGTCTGTAGTTTTCTAATCTATCTAAATAGGAAGGAACTAAATTTGACCACGTAAAGGGTTCTCCCACACATATAGGACAAGACTCCAGCTAGATTCAGGAAACAAGGTCTAAAGGAATCCCATATTTCACTCATCATAAAATTCTCAAGCATTTTTTTTTTTTTCATAATATAGAAAACCAAGACCAAATCAAATTATTATAACACAAAAAGAAAAATATCTAAAACACTGGACAGAAGTAACAGCTCAACAAATAAATTAGAATGTTATCTGTCCCTAAACTGAGAATATAAATCAGCTGAATACCTGAGCACAGTGACCGAGCCTAAAGTAAGAAAAGTCCTGACCATGTAGAGACTCAGTGAACACAACCTGGCCATAGAGATGGGCAGACACACAGACAGACCTGGATACCAAAAGAAGACAGGCTGTGCCCCCACTGCACACAGAATGAAATGGAAACAGAACTTCACTTTTTAACAACATGCCCTAATTATACACAAATTAGGGAAACATTTATTTCCCTACTTCACAAACCATGAAAAAGACTTCAATCTGATGCAAAATAAGAAAAAAACTCCCACACCT
This sequence comes from Cranoglanis bouderius, assembly GCA_023630585.1. Lineage (NCBI taxonomy): Eukaryota > Metazoa > Chordata > Actinopteri > Siluriformes > Cranoglanididae > Cranoglanis > Cranoglanis bouderius. The sequence goes on from CM042559.1 coordinate 13,927,280, forward strand.
ACTAGAAGAAATCTCAGCAAGCTTGTGAAGTCCTGTCATGACAAAAGAGTAACCAGTGGAACAGGACCACCAACCGCACAATAACATCAACACTGTAAACATGTACAATATGCCCAGACAAATCATTGTGTATTTTCTTCTTCTTTTATTGCTATTATTTTATCAAACTTTCTTTTTTTTAATTGCATGTGAATGTGTGTAAATGTGTCTGTAATTTAATGTTACCATCGTTTTGGCAACGTAAAGCCTTTTACCATGCCAATAAAGTTACCTAAATCTTGAAAACAATTTTTTGTTTTTTGCAGTGAAACAACTGTTATAGGTTGTATACCTTTACCAAAAAAAAAAAAAAAATGTTCAAGATGTTTTAAACTTTATGATTAGCAGTAAAGCTCTAGTGACGCCTTTCATCTTACCAAAATTGACTGGCTGTACTTTTACTAATCAGGTCACCTTTAATAACCAATATTGTGTATAAATCCTAGACACTTGACATTAGGCTGCAGCTACGTGATGTTAGAGGTGAAGAGTCGATAACTCACACGATTCGTTTGAAATCTGTGATGTCCAGCCTCCTGTGCTTTCAGTCTCTCATAGTTCAAGACTTGAGTGTCGCTGTGATTAAACGCAGACCGAAAGCACTGACAGTATATTGCTGTGAGACACAGTATATTGCGAATCACATCACGCAAAAAGTCATTTAGTTGTAACTAATGAGGTTCAGCTAAATCAATACATAATCAGGTCACCTTTAACACCTGTTATTTTTTTTGTGTCGAAACGTCTATTGTTCCTTGGAGTCTTGGTGTCCCTGTGCCTCGAAGGTTATAATTATGAGAGGACTTCTCCGGCTCTTTTAACTAATTCTGCACTCTGTACAATGGTATTGAAGAAATCACATCAGACATGTTAAAACAAAGAGAAAAGTTTTAATCATTTAAAAAAAAAAGTCATCCCATCAATTGTTATAGCTAATTCTAGAGTCTGTTATTAGGGATCATTATATAAAATTGTCAACATAACAGTAAAGCAGATATATAAAATGTCACAGTTGTAATATAAAACATTTCCTCTTTGGTTATAAATCTTAGTCTTAAACGCTTGTAGTGTTTTTAGAGAGGTTTGTCTAACACCAGATAATAAGAGGATTAACGTATATGATGTCAAAAATGATATACAATCAGGCAGAACATTTTTGGAGTAAAAAATAAATGGAACTAGACTTAAAACAATATAACCCTGAATGCAGGAGTGTATCAACAGCGAGTCTAAACACTGCTTGGGCTATTTTCTGCGCTTAGCTTTGGTCTCCTCTTTATGTGGCTGTGTTGTGCTGCACTGCGAGTGAGTGCTGAGCGACTGCATGGCTTGGACCTGCTGCAGACGTTTACTCAGCTCTTCCTCACAGGCCTGTAGTAACACCGCAGTCCTGTCTCTGTCCCAGCCCAGCTCGTTCATCATCGTCTCCACTCCCTGCTTCAGCACCATCTACACATGCAGTGGTTCATCACAAAAATCAGGGCACTGTGTATTCAAAACTCACTCGCTGTCTATGTACTGGAGCAAGTCTGTCATGTGCAGCTACAATTTTCTGCCGCTAAACAACCAATCTTCGTTTCCATGTTTCAATGCAGAGTTTTAAATCAGATCAATTGGGTGAATTAAAGTAAGTAATAACTGAAGAACAGTGTGAGCGGGAATAATCTGCGATCATGTTACAGGATGACGAAGAGGGCTAGTGCCCCCATGTGGAATGTAAATGTAGCTGTATTAATAGAGAGATTGTGTTGTAGGGGGGCGGGGAGTCCTGACCACATAGTACGCATCCAAACCTATTTCAAATATAAATGAGAGTTCTTTACACATTCCAACATGAGGAAACTTGTTAGTCAAATATCTTGGCAAGAAAGCAAGAGGTAGATGAATCAAGACTCCACTAACTTGCAGTTATTTCAAAATCTGCCAGAAACTTACATGTCTCAACAAGACAGCTTGTTACTACTACAGTATTTCTGAATTGGCCTGAAGTTCCCTACGCAACATATATATTCCCTGCACATCTGAAGGTCTGTTAGACAGACGCAAATACTAAAATTAGTTAAGAAATTACAAAAATACGCAAAAAATATGTAGAGTGCAAGTGCGATCAAAGAGCAGGACTTGAATGCCAAAATTCAAAACTTCCCATTTCCCACTTGTGAAAAAAAAAATCGACTTTAAGACTTTCAGTCTTCTTAAATATTTCAAGCCTCAGTGACTTTTTCCTTTTCCTAAAACCTTTCATGAATTTCCATATTGAGTGCCCTGAACGCCACTCTTGTAATCTGTTCAAGATGCAGATATTTATCTATACGCAGTGTAAAAAAGGCCTATGAAGAGACACTGGTCCCGTACCTGCAGTTCCTCATTGGAGAGTCTCGTTTCAGGACTCGTTTTGCCCTTCAGAACCAGCAGAGTCCTAGTGTTAAACCCTACAGCAGAGTCCACCTCACTGCCGTCCACCTCATCCAGCACTGCTTCACCTGCAACACACAAGATCAATTAAAAAAAAAAAAATCTGCATAATCTATACTGAATCAAATACTGTTTCAACTGCATGGATCATATAAACGGTTCACATACTGCCACCACCATCTGCTGTTTTGTCCCTGAATGGCAGCACACTTCATTTGTTACATTGTATTATCTTTCACAGCACAATGGCACCACCTTTTGGCTGCAGGGTTTCTAGAAGACGTCAATCTCTACTTCGTCCTTTTTTTTTTTTTCCCCTCCAGACAGTGTCACTAACAATACCGTCCATATAATCAGATTCCTACCTTGTTGCAAATCCTGGCTGCGCTCTTTCTCTACAACTTTGAGATAGACCTGCAGCAGCTCTTTGGACTGCCGCTCTTCTTCTCTGCGGTCCAGCACTCTCTGCAAGGTGTCTTGTAAATCCCGAGTTTTCTGCTCTGGGAAGGCGAGCGCTGAGGCCAGGACTGTGCAAGGTACAGCCACCAGACTCTGTAGTGAACACACACATGAAAGCACACATTAATACATAACTCATTAACACCACAGCACTGTTGAACTCTCAAATCTGATTGGCCAGAAAGTGTTGATTAATTTTCTATAACCGCAGCTCTGATAGATCTGATAGTTCCGGCTACGCGGAAAATCACAGGTTTATATTAATGTTCTCGCTTTGAGACGTTGTTGTTTCTATGGTAACGACTCATTCACAGGGACTTAAAGGCGGATACTTCCACATAATCTATGGTGGTGTTATTTAATGAACATAAACATAAACATGTCATTTAACAAAGAAACCTGTGTAATCGTTAATATTGGGATGCTTTCTGTTAGGAGAAGCTTATTTTTACATTTTTTCGGAAGGAGTCTCGAGTGTCAGCACTTTGTAACAGTCAGAAATGTTTCCTTCATCAGAAAGCCTTGGGGATTGTGGTGTTTGCACTTTCTCTGTTACATGGCAAGCTGCAATTTTGTGTATTATTACTTCAAGACAGAAAAAAAGAAAGGGTGGTATGGGGGTACTGTTTATAGCTGCTATAAGCTGGTTTGCAGATATTCCACAGTGTTACATGTAACTACAAGCTGGTAAAATCTTTAAAATTGTAAGCGTTTGGCAAATTGCTGTGACGTTAGAGGAATAAAATACATTGGGATGTGCTGTTTAATCAACTTCAGGGTGGTAGCTCTGTCTTAAATTTCTATAACAGCATTCCCCATCCTATTTTACTTATTTATCTAGTCTTTGCTACTCACAGGTTCAAGGAATGCACAGTCGCAAATTTTGAATTAATAAAAAATATTGCTGTGGTATAAGAAGAATAAACCACATCACACCACCCTGTCACTGATTATTTTCCTAGAAGGAATTATTTAACTATTATGCAACAGGTCTGGAGTGAGGAAAGGTTTTAACACACCTCTAGATCTGCCTCAGACATGAGAATGATGCTGGCCAGGTTGTGTCTCAGCTGGTCAGCTAAACCGCGCCAGGGTTCTACATCACCATGCGTGCTGTCTACTGCGTCTGAGCCCATGTCAAAAGACTGCGTGAGCCATGCGGTGCCTCCGTCAACTGCAGAGAACAACGATCCTGATCAGGTTCTGAGATCAAGATTCGCACAAAAGAAAAAGGTTTTTCACCCACAGACGTTCATACATCGCTTTTCAGGCTTCCACATCTCTTTATCTTGCAAGAACATGAATTTGGTGTTCGGTGGAAGACATAAGAAGTAGGAATCATCTTCCACAATGGTTCCATCGTCGTCAAGCACCACGGACACTGATGTGTCGGCACTGTAGCCCAATGCTTCTCTGCCTACACGACAAACACACAAAAATATTTTGATTCAAAATTGGACCAGAATCTTTAGAAAAACAGAAGACCTGTGCTTATGCCTGAATGTCACTTTGGCCAATTACAACCAGCAGCAGCAGAAAAAGAAGAAGAAGGAGAAGAAATATATGGGAAAGATAATCTAAAGTGGACATGTCTCTACTTGTATTAAAGGAGATAGTTACTCAGACAAGCAGCAACTAGTGATGACAATCCGGCTCTTTTACAGAGAATCAGATTATTTGGCTCACATTACAAATAAGAACTGATTCTTTCAGGCTCACAGCTAACTCATTTCCATTTCTCTCTATATATTTTTTTTTAAACCCTTGATTGTTCTTCATTCTCTAACTGTGCCTGAAACTGTGTAATTAACTCTTACTAATAAAATAACATTAATTTGCAGTTTATAAAATTTATGTAAATAACTTAAGTTCACAAGGCACTACCCTGCTGAAAAAAAACAAAAAACAATAGAAACCATCATATAAATTCTAACGGTTTCCATTACAAATACCGTTACAAACCATCAGCTGTTAACCATTAAAACCATTATCAAATATCACAGGTGTTCTATTGGTTCTTAATGGTATCCACTAGACATAACAAGCCACTAATAGAAGGAAACACAGACCACCCACAGGGACCATTAGTTTCCATTAAAACCAATACAATTCCCATTATAACCATTAAAACCATTACAAATTCTAGTAGGACTTCTATTGTTTTTTTTTCTCAGAGGGAAATTTGTATTGACTATTTGCAACTCTGTATTAATGGTATTGTGCTGCTGTGTTTGTGCTTCATTAGGAAGATTTATTCCCATTTATCCTGATAATCAATCACATCCTCTAATTATACTGACTACATACATTTTCAACAGGCAAAGACAGGAGAAAAAAAAAAAGACAAGAAGGAAGGAAGGAAAGAGACAGACAGACAGGAAGAAGGAAATAAAGAATGAAAGACAGGGAGGAAAGAAAGACAGGAAGGAAAGACAGATGGAGAGACTGAAAGAATGACAGGAAGGAAATAAAGAATTACAGGAATGATGCTGCTACTTGGACTTATTTGAATTGTATTAAGATGTTTCTTACTGTTGTTTATTTTGGTATTTATGTTCTTCAAGCAATAACAAAAGAAAGAAAAAAGAATTACAGGAAGGAAAGAAAGACAGGAAGTATATGAAGACAGACAGGAAGTAAATAAAGAATTACAGGAAGGAAAGAAAGACAGGAAGTATATAAAGACAGACAGGAAGTAAATAAAGAATTACAGGAAGGAAAGAAAGACAGGAAGTATATAAAGACAGACAGGAAGTAAATAAAGAATTACAGGAAGGAAAGAAAGACAGGAAGTATATAAAGACAGACAGGAAGTAAATAAAGAATTACAGGAAGGAAAGAAAGACAGGAAGTATATAAAGACAGACAGGAAGTAAATAAAGAATTACAGGAAGGAAAGAAAGACAGGAAGTATATAAAGACAGACAGGAAGTAAATAAAGAATTACAGGAAGGAAAGAAAGACAGGAAGTATATAAAGACAGACAGGAAGTAAATAAAGAATTACAGGAAGGAAAGAAAGACAGGAAGTATATAAAGACAGACATGAAGTAAAAAAAGACAAGCAGACACCAATTATTAGGCAGGTAGGTAATTAGGTGGGTAATTAGTTAGTTAGGGGTAGTTAGTTAGGTATGGGTAGGTAAGTAATTCGTTAGTTGGGGTAGGCAATTAGTTGGGGGGAGGGATAAACGCAAGCAAGAGGGGAGAGAGTCGATTAAAAGAGCCGACTCGTTCGCGGAGAACGACACATCAGAAAAAACAAGTTCCTCAAAATTCAGCCCTCAGGAATATTCATTATGGATTAATACAGTATACTACAGTTAACTGTTTTATCGTGGTTTTACTAACCTACTTCATAATACTATCATGTTTTAACATTTTATTGTAACTTTATGACACTTAAACGATACAAATATGATTTTATTATAAAGCATCTGTTTAACTATAGTTGTGCACTTCACACGGACATGGTTCACCTGTGATTATCTGTATAAACAGAAATATAAACAGGACTAATCTGAACTGTGTATTTAGATGTCAGTCTTTGACTTACCTTTTACTTTGAGCTGGTTGAGTGAAACCACCACCACGCCGAAATATTTCTGACGGGTGAAATTACACACTTTACAAGGCTTTATCTCTGACATGATAGTATCAGTTACACATACACACACATTCAAAATCCTCCGTCAGCTATACTCATGTTCAGAGACGGTGTGTCAGTCCACTTTGCTTTAGTTTTAACTATTAGACCTTCTTGCGAGCTAACGTTAATTATTCGGTTTAAATTTCACTCCGCCCGTAGCGTTTTTCTGCGCCCCAGAGACGGTTATGTACAAAGATAAGGCGGAACTTCCTTAAATCCCAATTTGCTTCATATTTGATATGACTACACTACATAGGCTGTAACCGCCATTATGTTTCACCCTCTGTAGTGTACTACAGTAGGGAATATCGAGCCGTTTGGGACTGATCACGTGACCGTTCCTGGATCAGCTAGTTTGGTCTGAGGCAGGCTCGAGTAAAATAGATGCAACATCGAGTTAGCTTGGCTTGCTACACAGTCCGACAGTAATGTATTTTTTTAACAAGCATGTAAAAGACGCATATCAAGCTCCCTATCAGTTAGAATAGCATGCTAAGTAGCACATCAGGCGTACAATAGTTTTCGGCTACCCTGCTAAACACAGCAAGCTAGTGATGGGAGAAACGAAGCTTTTCGAAACTCTGAATCAATTGAGCCAATTGCTTCGCAAAATGATTCACTATTTCGAAGCACTCGAAACACCACACGCTGTCGCCACCTGCTGGTGAAAACGTTGTAAAAGCAACGAGAACTCAGTCCAAACATAATGACACCTTTTCCAAAACAATTGCACGTTTCCATAAAGTGTAATGTTTTAAATATAATTTACAAATTAATAAATACCATTAAATATTAGTGATTATGTTGTGGTTTTTAGTTACATGCTTGGCTAATCAGGCCATTTAGACACAATTAACTATCACTCTCTCTGTTTAATCGCACACACACATGGGTTTGTCATTAAAGCTGTCTGTAAAAACTAGCAGTCAGGAGATGGAGGATGTTGGAATTGTGTTTTAATCTTTTCATGTAGTTCCATTTTTTTTTTTTTTTTGTCCAGATATGATTTGTGTCTCAAAATGATATGATATGAAAAAATGAAGATTTTTACACATTTTGTTTTAAACCATATAGACCTGCGTGTGAAATGGAAATGATGTGACGGCGTGACAAGAATAAAGTAAAACAGAAATTCATGTCATTAGGAATTTTTATTTGAGAAAATAAGTTGTTCCTGTGTTTCAGCATCTAAACGATTTCTCTTTTAGCACAGAACTTCTACTTTGGAAAAAAATTCTTTCACATGGCACATATGTTGCGGGTATTGAAAGATATTTTTTTGGCAAGGTGGAACAGATGAGGGAATATTGTTTGGCGTTTTCCCCAAGACTCCAGTGGATCACTTGTTCTGGTGAGGTAAGGTGTGTTCAAGTACCGTTGAAGTACAACGGTTGCATCAGCAGTGACATTGTGGACTCTTTGTGTCTCACTTATCTTATGGTCCAGGAGCTCCCATAAGTTTTCCTCTCCATCTCCCTGTCCTCCTGCTGAAGTGGCTGCTGCTGAAGTTGATGGCTGGGGTGATTCTGGTGGTAGCAGTGTAGATGTTTCACGTATCCGTGCACTGCATTCAGCGATGCAGTCCTTGACTGCAGCATCAGCGTTGGCGACACTGCCAAAAGGTCCTTATGGACTCCACAGCTCCGAAACCTTGTTTCAGGTTCCTTATCAAGTTATTTGTGAGTTCAGTTGCTGTTGGTAATGTCAGTTTGTGTGTTCTCTCATTTATTTTATGAAATATCATCCTGACGATAGGTACTATCTTCGAAGCGGTGACCACCTTCTCTTCTGAGAGCTCAACTGTAGCATGATTGAAGGATGAAATTGCATGGAGGCACTGCAAGATGGCCTCAAACTATCCACTGTTCAAGGGCGTTATGTTGTTCTGAGAGGTTAAAGCAGCACCAACTGCTTCACGTTCTTCATATAGTCTTCGAAGAGTGAAAAATGTGCTGTTACACCTTGTTTCCACCTCCTGAATCAGCTTCATCTTTGGCTTGACCATCTGCTGCTGGATTGCAGACAGTTTCTCTGTGGCATTGGTGCTCGATCTATAGCAGGTAACTACTTTTCTGCACTGATCTCCAATGGCACTGAGCTTGGCTGTTTGTGAGAGGGCTTTATTCACCACCAGATTTAAGGTGTGAGCAAAGCATGGAATGTGTCTTATCAGAAGGGGGTCATGTCTGAGGCATGGTCCATAATGAGGCATGTAACTTTGTCTCTTATTCTCTCTGACTCCAGCAAAACAGTATTTGGTTCTTTATTGTGCTCAGCTGTGTGTGTTTCAGAAAACATTATAACTCCCAGCACAACAGTACACAACTTGGTTTCATCACTGATGTAATGGCAAGTTACTGCAAGGTTTGCATCCATATTCATAAATGTCCACAAGTCAGATGTCTAACTCTTTTGGCTTTTTGTTTTTCCACCTCTGCCAACACCTGCACTTTTGTCAATTTGTACCTTGCAGCAACCATGTGCTTCAGCCTATGTCTTGTAGGAAGCACATATGCGGGGTCAAGCTTCTTTACAAATACCCCGAAGCCCTCATCCTCCAGCAGTGAAAATGGCTGTGAATCTTTGATCCTGTTCCACTAAAGCCTCATCAATATACTTTTGCCTTCCTGAAAATAAAATAATGACTTATTACACTGCATACTGTGTGAAATTAAAATGTAATTTATAGTGTGCATAGTTTTTAGGTTTTGAGAGCCTAAAACTGTATGCTGACATTTTTTTTCCTTGAAAGATTTCATATTGTCTATGTACACCAGAAGTTTCAGCTCCACCAGGTGTATGCCTATCAGATAAATAAAGGTGTTTAGAGTGCAGGTGTCACAACATTGATGATGTGTTATTGTGGTAAGTCAGTTGCTGGTCACAAATCATACACCTCACAAGGTTGTTTTGGAAGTTTTCAAAATGGTCCCATACAACAGACGTTTTACGCCTCCACCCATCCTAAAGTTGAAATATTTGTCAAAATGCAAAACTGTCCAAATTCTCTCTCGCCTACGTAATAACCCACAACACCTGGCCATGTCTTCTTTAATTTCATAAGGACCTCCCATAACTATTAATGCAGCAAATTGATGCTACGCCTGCACTTAAACATAACTCTGAGCTTCAAGATGATAAACAAAAGGAAACCTTTCGTCTATTTTAGTTTCTTACAAAAGAAAACTTGCTTTTGTATCACCTGTCAGACTTTATTATTGCAATCACTGTGGTGAGTTTGTCAGAAAGTGAGTGCCATTCTGTTTGTGTACGATTACAGGCTCAGCATGTTCATCCAAGAGGTGGATTATCGACAATAAACAGGTGTGTGTGTGTGTGTGTGTGTGTGTGTGTGTGTGTGTGTGTGTGTGTGTGTGTGTGTGTGTGTGTGTGTGTGTGCGTGCGTGTGTGTGTGTGTGCGCACGCTCATGTGTTTAGGTGATTGTGTATATAATTGTTTGCACTAATTTTATAACTGCATGCTTGGTTTCCAGAATGTGATGTATATTTATATCTCAGTTATTATAATTTTGGGTATGCATTTTTAGAAATCCCCTGACAAAAACTAAAACTAGCCTAGTTGTGCCTAGGCAGACACTAGAAATTTTTAGCAACTAGCATTGCAATGGGTTTTTATTCCATAATATTTGACCACACCTACCATCGGTTACCTCACACACAATAGTTTAAACATTTATTTTAATGATTTCCTCATATTCCTCTGACTGAAAGATATTATTTTGTATGTTGCAAAACTTTAACTCTAATTCTCATATACACCAATCAGCCATAACATTAAAACCACTGGCAGGTGACGTGAATAACGTTGATTATCTCGTTACAAAGGAACCCATCAAGGGTTGGGATATATTAGGCATCAAGTGAACAGTCAGTTCTCGAAGTTGATGTGTTGGAAGCAGGAAAAATGGGCAAGCGTAAGGATCTGAACTTTGACAAGGGCCAAATTGTGATGGCTAGACGACTGGGTCAGAGCATCTCCAAAATGACAGGTCTTGTGGGGTGTTCTCGGTATGCAGTGGTTAGTACCTACCAAAAGTGGTACAAGGAAAGACAACTGGTGAACCGGCGACAGGGTTATGGCCTCCCAAGGCTTATTGATGCGTGTGGGGAGTGAAGGCTAGCTCATCTGATCTGATCCCACTGAAGAGCTACTGTAGCACAAATTGCAGAAAAAGTTAATGATGGCTATGATAGAAAGGTATCAGTGCATCACCACACACAGAGTGCATCACCGCTTGCTGCATATGGGGCTGCATTGCCCACCTCACAACTTACAGGACTTGAAGGATCTGCTGCTAACGTCTTTGTGCCAGATACCAGAGCACACCTTCAGAGGTCTTGTGGAATCCATGCCTCAACGGGTCAGAGCTGTTTTGTCGGCACAGTTATGGCTGATTGGTGTAAATTCACATAAAAACTGCAAAGTATTCATGTTGTTGGCCATACACCAAAGGTTAAAATAATGTGTCAGTTCTCTTGACACTTCCATCTTACATTCAGTAAATTATGACCCAAATGCCAAACATGTTTGTCTATTACCCACAAGTGGAGGCAATTATTCGGTGGTCAAAAAGAGTATACAAAGACTTGTCTCTCAAGGCAACAGAGTGAAAACTGTACAACTGTTAACCCCATGCATCCCAGAGTGATGGACACTCTACAATCCCACTATACTAAAATGTAACAGTGATACATTTCTCTTATTTTAGGTTCCTTCTTTTTATGAGAATGACCTGGCAAATTTACCCCCCTATGAAAACGTGAACATCATAATAAGACTGAATCATCAGAGTCTGTATTCATGTACAAGCCAATCAGATTCAACGTACCAAAGACTGGACCCCCTCACCAACAACTCAGATTCAGTCTATGCGTCTCTGACTAATCCGACCAATCACATTCACACTACCAGTGTCTGAATCCTAGAACTCAGACTAACTCTATTTACCACACCCTTCAGTTTTAGTGTTTAATGTATTATTTAATCTTTTTATCATGATGCTACTTTATTTTGGTCCATCAAGACAATGTGATTTGCCACAATTTAAGGTTAATCAACTATGAACCTGCCTCACTAGCTAAAGATCAGTTGTAACACCTAAGAGAGACATAAAATATTGTATGTTACATAAATATCAGTATTGCAGTATAAAGGAGAAAAAAACAGCTATTTTAATAACAATGGTGAATGTGAGCAACATGTGAGCAATGGATATTGCATTGATCTAAGCATCATGCTGTTTTTTCTAGGAACTAAGGTTAATATCGCTGGTTCATATATAATATCATATATCGTATATTTATAATATATGTTAAATATGTTATGTGTTTTTTCTATCCATGTGTAAAGAGTGTGAAATTGAAATATATAGTGTGTTGGTTTAATTTCAGAATATCATTTGTTGCAATGCTTGAAGAATAACACTGAATATTCATAATACTGCTCAGACGTTTACACATTCAATATTACTCTGCAGTAGAATGTGTTGAATTTGGTGTTTACTGTATTCTTCACTATATAGTTTATTGTACAGTATTGTGCAAAGGTTTTAGGCACCCTATTTTTTTGTACAAACTTTGTGATATATATATATATATATATATATATATATATATATATATATATATATATATATATATATATATATATATATATATATATATATATATATATAAAAATTTTATGACTTCTACATTATTAAGTCAGTACAAAAAACATTTTAGATTCCCAAACTTAGTTTTCTATCACAAAACTAAATGTTACAGAAACATGTTTGTGTGTCATTAAAGAAAGCAGCATATTACGTAAGAGACACTTTTCAGACAAAAACACAATGAAGGCTGCTGGGTTTTGCTGCAAAAATAAGAAGCAAGTGTGAAAGTCAAAGTCTCCAGAAGAACTGTGGCTGGTTCTGCAAGATGCTCAATAAAACTTACCAGCTCATTTCCTTATAAAACTGCACAAATTGTACCGGAGACTACTATTTTTATTTTAATATTTATTTTCTTGGCACACCAAATATTGACTTTGTTTCATTTACTACTGTTTACTGCTCTTTATGGTATTTATTTATTTATTTTTTAAATGTAGAAACATTTAATTTCATTATTTTGAAGGCATCTTTGCTTTACAGCATTTCTTTGCATGTGCCTAAAACTTTTGCACAGTACTGTATGTTTTATATATTTTGTAGTTTATTGTCTGTATTTACTGTATGTATTGACTTTGCATTTATTGATCATCACAATTACTAATCCTCCTGTCAAACATCATTTCATGTTAAGTATAGCACTATGATTCTGGAGTAACTAAAATGCATCTGTGACAATAAAGCTTTATTGAATTGATGTGCTATGAGGCTCAACCTGAAGAGTTTCACAATAGCAGCAATAAGTTACTTATGACTGTTAAAGTTACTTAGTTACTTTGTTTGTTTTTATAACTCACAGTCTGCAGTTGTCGAATTCTATGTGGAAACAGCGATGTCTTGATAATGGTAGTGATGCTAGAATGTAGTTACTATACCGAACTGCATTCCAAGATCCAAGTGATGGTTTTCAACTTCTGAGTAGCATTGATTTAATTATTCATTATGTTTAGCTCTCATGTTGTGCTAAGATTATGAAACATTTGGTCCACATGCAGCGTGGACCTCACGAAAGTTTTTGATCCTGGTTACGGCCCTGGTGATAGGTAGTAGAACTTTTTTAGCCCTCCCATTTCATGCCACGCCCAGCCATCACTGGGGACAAGGTTCAGCGAACACATTAAAAAAAAGACAGTTAGAGACAGTGTTGAGAAGATGAAAATGAAAATGTAAAAACACCAAAGCAGACACACACACACACACACACACACACACACAAATATAAAACAAAAAGAGGAAATTACTTATGAAATCACTCAGAAATAAATTGGGCAACATTAACACAACATTAAAAGAGAACTCCACTAGAACGTTTCTCAGTGTGCTGGAAAGAGCAACTTTCAACCAAACTGAAGTGAAGCTTCAGTCCATGATGAAGATCCTCCTCATCTTCACCCTCTCCCTGATCTCGGGTCAGATATTCTCTTTTATTAACCATGTGTGAAGTTATTTATCATGAATGGTGAGTGTATTAATAGAGTTATAGATATTAGTAAAGATTTCCTTTTGCTTGACAGGTCCAGTAGGCTGCACTGATGTAAATGGCTACTCGGGAGGAAGCGTCATTATAATCTCTAATCTAAAATGGGATTCAAGACATAGTAAATATGTTTGTAAGGTGAAAAAAAGAGACTGCACAGATATAATACATTTTAACACCAAAGGGGACCATGTTATAGTAGAAAGATTCATGCTATATTCAAACACAAAAGGATATATGACAGTGTTTATCAGAAAGCTGAAGCCACAAGATGCAGGAACATACAGAATGGGAGTAGAGACTGGGAATAGCACTGATGTAAACCTGGCAGTTGTTAGTGGTGAGGAAATGTTTAACCTTGTTTTATTATTAAAACTGATACATTTTTTTCAAGCGAACATGAAATTAAGATGTTTTTTTTCTGGTTTGTATTATTGACAGATTCTTGTTGTTCTAGGCCAAAAATAAAAAATGCTTATCTTGGACAAAATACCAACATCATCTGTAATTATCCAGCAGTGTATGAGAGAAACTACAAGTATATCAATAAACTCGATAATGACAGTGTTATTAAAGACATTCTTAACACTGAAACGAAGTCTCAGAACGGCAGATTCTCCGTTTCTGATGATAGAAGTGCTAAAGTTCTCAGTGTGAACGTCAGTGACGTGAGAGAAGCTGATGATGGAGTTTATTTATGTGGAGTGTTTATCGGAAAGGGCTCAGTCCTGTATTACTCCTACTTCACAGAGTTTCAGCTACACATTACAGGTGAAACATTTCATCATGTTGCTTTAAATATTTAAAGATCTGTTTTAAACAGATCTCACTAACAACAAATATGTGTGATTTACAGGACAGCATGAAATGCTTAAAGATCAAAAAAGATTTATTGTTATTTTATTCTTTCATGTGTTACACAGTCCCAATCACTTACATGATGACATCAGCAGCACCAACAGAAATCCAATCTGATGCAGAATATTCCAGTAAGATCTCACTCATTAGACATGACTCTCACTGTTTTATTCCGTATCAATGTCAAATGCATGTGTATACAGTCAGGGGATTGGTGTGTTACAGACAGGGGATCAGTGTGTTACAGACAAGGGATCAGTGTGTTACAGTCAGGGGATCAGCATTTTGCAGTCAGGGGATCAGTGTTTTACAGTCAGGGGATCAGCATGTTACAGTCAGGGTATCAGTGTTTTACAGTCAGGGGATCAGTGTGTTACAGTCAGGGGATCAATGTGTTACAGTTAGGGGATCAGTGTTTTACAGTCAGGGGATCAGCATGTTACAGTCAGGGGATCAGTGTTTACAGTCAGGGGATCAGTGTGTTACAGTCAGGGGATCAGTGTTTTACAGTCAGGGATCAGTTTGTTACAGTCAGGGGATCAGTGTGTTTCAGTCAGGGGATCAATGTTTTACAGTCAGGGGATCAGTGTGCTACAGTCAGGGGGTCAGAGTTTTACAGACATGGGATCAGTGTGTTACAGTCAGGGGATCAGTGTTTTTTAAAGTCAGGGGATCAGAATGTTACAGTCAGGGGATCAGTGTTTTACAGACAGGGTATCAGTGTGTTACAGTCAGGGGATCAACATTTTACAGTCAGGGATCAGATTGTTACAGTCAGGGGATCAATGTGTTACAGATAAGGGGATCAGTGTGTTGCCGTCAGGGGATCAGTGTTTTACAGTCAGGGATCAGTTTGTTACAGTCAGGGGATCAGTGTGTTACAGATAAGGGGATCAGTGTTTTACAGTCAGGGATCAGTGTGTTACAGTCAGGGGATCAGTGTTTTACAGTCAGGAGATCAGTTTATTGTAGTCAGGGGATCAGTATGTTAGGGCTCCATAACAGGAACTGGAACATGATTAAAGCTGGAAGGTTCCTGGTTTCATATCTCAGTTTGATACCAGGATGTTGCAAGTTCTAACAACTTCTTCTGCAACATGACTCATTTCACCAGACATTAAAAAAGATCAGGAACTGACCCTCCAGCTCTACTGTACACACATACACACTACAAAATACATGTTATGTATGAAGATGGTGTGGTCTGTTCCTGTTCTGTATTGTTTCTGTTTCTGTCTCCAGGTTCCTTTGTCGTCATCATCATCATCATCATCAGTGTGTGTGTCTGTGCGGCTCTGCTGCTGATTGGAGGATTTGCACTGATGATCTACAAACTGAGACACAAGAGAACAAACGGTATACACACACACACACACACACACACACACACACACACACACACACACACACACACACACACACACACACACACACACACACACACACACACACACAAAAATTGTATCATGTGTAAAATTTTATCACTGTAGTCAACTGGAAGAAACTGAACCATTTGTATAATTACAGATTCAACACCTTCATCCACAGACAATGAACAGGTGAGTGTTTATGTCTGATTGTGTTAGACCTACATGTGTGTATCAGCGTGAGATTTTGATGTCGGCTGTTCGGGCTGCAGCCCCCTAAAGTCACTATGCTGCGGGCATACTTGATATGCAGAAAGATCTAAGGTCATGTGGCCTAACCAAGATGTTGGGGGCAGAATCTCTGTGGTCTACAGAACACTGTACTCTCACATTACTACAATACGTATAGGCCACATCCAACAAACCCATCTACAGTGGCTTGTATTTTGTAGCGTTACAACCTGGAACTGAAATTGGCATTATGATTTAATTGAGATTATAGTATGTCATGAATCTGCAAAGCATAGCCATTAATCAATATAGTTTAATCAATATATAGATTAACCTTTAATCAATAGTTTCTAAAATCTCTTGTCTGAATCTGATGAGAAAATTTCAGGAACCTTCTAAATCGAATCATATGTCATGAAAAACACTACCACTGATGTGTTTAAAAAGGAGCTAAAAGTATTTATTACATATCAATCTTATTCAAATAGCGCAGTGGATATGTGGGTGTGGTTATGTTGGTGCAGAACATGCAGAGTGATCTAGTGAAAGTGTGATACTGTATGTTGATATATGTCGTGTGCTTATGAGAGAATGTTGATGTTCATCGTATAGAAGGTGCTCCAAATAAGTTGTATGTAAAAGGTTTTTGTATGAGACTGGATCACAATTCTCTCGCCATTTCCATCTCTAAACCTCTGTACCTGCCATGAGGGACAAGCCTTGATATACTCTTCTCTGACCCAATCAGATAGCCTGAATAATTGGCTCCACTTGTGGATGACAAACAAACAGCACAGGCAGGGCCATAAAATACAGAATATGTTGAAAACTGAACAACTCTTAATGCTGTGTTTCTGGGAGTGATGGATATTCTACCATCCCGCTACACTAAACAGTAACAGTAATTTATTTCTCTTATTTTAGGCTCCTTCTGTTTATGAGAATGACCTGGCTAATTTACCCCCGTATGAAAACTTGAACATTGTAATGAGATCGAATTTGTAAATGAATCTAGATTCATTTACAAACCGATCAGATTCAACATACCAAACATTGGACCCCCTCACCAACCAATCCGAATCAGCCTACGCGTCTCTGACTAACACCACCGACCAATCACATTCACACTACCAATGTCTGAATCCTAGAACTCAGACTAACTCAGTTTACCTCACCCTTCATTCTTAATGCTTATTTATTTATTTTTAAAATCTTTTTTATGATTTGAGTTTTTATATATATGTATATGTATATACTTTTTTTTTTTTATTAGAAATGTAATTGTTGGCAAATTGCTTTTGTATAAGTTTGGGAAAAAATCGCCTCAGGGTGGTAATAGTAACTCCCCATTATTTATTATTTTCCTATAACAGCTTGCTTCACTGTGTTTTATTCTGTACTTTACACATTGCATCTCCTTTTTCCTGTTTTATTTATGCAAGCAATGTAAACTTAAAACTGTTATAATATCATCTATATGTGAATGAAATGTTGGTGACATGGTGAAATGGTATAACTGACCCATAGCTGGTGAAGAGTGTATCATAACACCTGAGTGAAACTGAGTAAATATCAGTATTATAAGTGTATTTGCATATTAAGTGAATTTGATTGCACATTCATATAAAGAAAAAAAACCCCAATAAATTATTGTTTACTTCTGTAATCAAGGTGCATGTGAGCAGTTCTTTATGAAAAGATAAATGGCAATTTCAAAAGTTTTGCTTATGGATATTACAGTGATGTCAGAAATTGGTTGTGTAAGGCAAATGCAAGTGCAGATTGGAGTTTATTAGAGTGAAACACAAGAAAACAATGACTATGAACATGAAACAAAAAAAACAAGTGCTAGATATGCATGGCAAGAATTTGAACACACCACGGGCTAAGTGACATTCAACAATGACTAAGCTAGATGATGAGATGCACATAATCCAGAACTGAAATAGAGGTATTGGTGCATTTAAGTCCCCCTGGGAAGTCGTAATTACGATGTATGCGTTTAAGTCACTTTGGTCAGAGCAAGATGGCTGTCTACCTTCTCTTAATTAACTACAAAAAAGTGCAGCAAGATTTTTAACACTACTTCTAGAAAATGAAGAACAAAGAATGCACCTCAGGTGTGTTTTGATTGTTTATGTTTTTAATCCATTTATGAAGCCACTGTAAACACTGACACTGTAAATCGTTACATATTCGTAATTGTACAATGCTATCGTATTTTGTGCAGGAAATTAGCTTGTTCTATTGTAAATAAAAAAGCCTGACAAAGACATGTTAAGCAATTTGCTTGTATTTTAATAATTTGCTGCAAATACCAATCACATAATAACTGAAATCAGCTTCTGAGACGAGTAAACGTTCAATTTCAACAAATTTACCATCAACTACAGATGTTGCATGCACTGATTCCAGAATGTTTTCTTACTGACACGGCTCCAATTCAGAAACTTGGGGCTCAAAGAAAGTCCTGAGTTTCCCACTTGTAAATAGGACTTTGTGGTGGCATTCATGCATGTTCAACTCATAAATACCATCTTTCCGACACAACTTGAATGCACCATATGAGTGAGCAGTGAGGCATGTAGCTTGGTTATGAGATGTGCTGGGGCTGATGGGTAGTGTAATTTTACCATGACATGATTTTAAATGTTAGGATGCTTGTTAGGATGTTTGAAGAATGTTAGGGTGGTTCATATGTAATAATACGATGTATTTATAACATATTCCATATATGTTATATGTTTGACTTGTTAGACATGTGTAAGGAGTGTCCAAGTTGAAATGTTTAGGAAGTTAAACTAATTTCAGAGCAATGTTTGTTGTAATGCTGGAAGAAAAACATTTGCTTTTATGCATTGTAATCTTAGGTGCAATATCCTGGCTTCATGCAGATTTTATTGTTAGATGTTGAATTTATACATGGTGACAAATTAAAGGAAAAAGAACAAGTTCCTTATTAAGTTGCTGGGTCACCAGGAGGATTTCTCATAACATTTACTAATGAGATTTACTCAGAAATAGTGCTGTAATGCTATAGCTTATGTAATGTTACAGAGTAGGCAAGTTTTAGTGAACACACTTGGTGTTATGTAGGCAGAATGAGGCTGGATGCAAGTGCGGAGCAAAATCATCAGTTTATTAGGAACAGCTGATAATGGAAGCAGTTCCAAAATTAGCGAATCCAGAGAGTAGTCAAAAAATAGGCAGAGTTCAAAAACACAGGCAGACAGAGATATCAGACATAATCCAGAGAGTAGTCAAAAAACAGGCAGAGCTCGATACACAGCAAACAGTAATAATCTACAGGGTTAAAGCGATAATCCACAGTCAAGATGAAACAAAGCAGGGTTCAAAAGCCGGATAAACAGTCCATGACAAGCACTCAGTATGTGCAATCTCTAAGTGAACATACAATACCTCGCGTTGAGCATGACAAACAAAAGTCCTCAAATAGAGTGACTGTGAATGAACAGAAACTGAGAACAGGTGTGTGATTAGAATGAGAGTGACTGTGAGCGTGGGAGTGTGGGAGTGTCATGGGATGTGTAGTCCATGGCGGCCATGTTTGGAGGCCGCTGTACCGGCTGGGAAGTGGAGTCGGTGTCATGGTGTGAACGTGAATGTGAGAGTCTGTGCGTGATGTGGGAGGTGGAGTTTGCGGTGGCCATGTTTGCCGACCGCTGGGAATGCTGGGAATTGGAGTCGCGCTCGTGGCGCGACCTAACACTTGGAAAAGGCAGCTATAACCACCAAAATAAATCACATATAGTATTATAGAGGAAGTGTGTTGCAGAGGGTGTTGGAAAAGTGTAAATTTAAAACACCAACACTCAAGATCCTGTCTAAAGAGGAACTTCTTCATGACATGTAGAGTTTTGGGCAACAGCAGCTAAGAGATGTCCACTAGAACATTTCTCAGTGTGCTGGAAAGAGCAAAAGAAGTGAAGTGAAGCTTTAGTCCATCATGAAGATCCTCCTCATTTTCATCCTCTCACTAATATCAGGTCAGCTGTTCATTTTTTAAACCTCATATGAAGTTATTTGTCATGGATTGTGAGTGTATTAAGTAGAGTTATAGACATTACTAAGATTTCCTTTTGATTGACAGGTCCAGTGGGCTGTGTTGACGTGATTGGCTACTCAGGAGGAAGCATCATTATAATCTCTGATCTGTACTGGGATTCAGCAAATAGTAACTATATTTGTAAAGTGGAAAACGGAAAGTGTGAAGAAATAATAATGTCTAACACTGGAAAGAACAATGTTCAAGTGGAAAGATTCATGTTTTATGAAAACAGAGAAGAATTTTTGACAGTTTTTATCAGACAGCTGAATCCACAGGATGCTGGAAGTTACAGCATGATATTGAGAACTGGGAGAAGCACTGATGTGACCCTGAAAGTTTTTAATGGTTATTATTAAAACTGAATTTTCCCCCTTACAACACAAAGTTATGGCATCATAAAGGCATTACACAGCTACTGAGCTTTATCATTTTCTTGTTTGTATAATTGACAGATTCTTGTTGTTCTGGGCCAAAAATAACAAATGCTTATCGAGGACAGAATACCAGCATCATCTGTAACTATCCAGCGGCGTATGAGAGAAACTACAAGTATTTTATAAAACTTGATAATGACAGTGTTATTAAAGCCATTCTAGATACTCAAACAAACTCTCAGAGCGGCAGATTCTCCATTTCTGATGATAGAAGTGCTAAAGTTCTCAGTGTAAACATCAGTGACGTGAGAGAAACTGATGATGGAGTTTATTTATGTGGAGTGTCTAACAGAGAGGGCTCAGTCCTGGATTACTCCTACTTCACAGAGATACAGCTGCATGTTAGAGGTGAAACTTTTATTCATTTTGTTTTAAAGATGTATGAATATTTGAATATAACAGATCTCACTAACATTTTTTTATTTTAGTTTAATTTTATCATGTCTAAAATTCTAGGATTTACTGTGCATGTGTTTTTCTTTCATGTTTTACACAACAGCCACCACATCCATGTTGACATCAGCAGCACCAACAGAAATCCAATCTCATGCAGACAGTAAGAACTCACTCATTATACATAACACTCACTCTTTTATTGTGTTCATGTTAAATGTATACAGTCAGAGGGTTATTGTGTTATAGTCAGGTAATCAGTGTGTTACAGTGTGAGGATGGGAGTATTATGGTCAGGGGATTAGTGTGTTACAGTCAGGGGATCAGTGTTTTGCCATGACATCATTACCAGTACACTGATGCCAAAAATATCAGGAAGTGAGCAGCAACTGTACTGTAAACACATACACACTACAAAATACATGTTTAATGATATATATGAAGATGGTGTGTTTGGTCTCTTCCTGTTCTGTATTGTCTCTGTTTCTGTCTCCAGGTTCCTCTGCCATCATCCTCAGTGTGTGTGTCTGTGTGGCTCTCCTGCTGATTGGAGGATGATGATCTACAAACTGAGACATAAGAGAACACACGGTACACACACACACACACACACACACACACACACACACACACACACACACACACACACACACACACACAATTTTTTATCCTGTGTAGGATCTTATCTCTGCAGTCATCAGGAAGAAACTGAGCAATTTGTATAATTACAGGTTCAACATCTTTATCCACAGACAATGAACAGGTGAGTATTTATGTTTGATTGTATTAGACCTACATGTGTGTATCAGTTTTTATTTAGCCTCTAAGTCTCTATGCTATAAAAACAAAAAAACAAAAACAAAAAAACAGAATAATGTGGATATGTTTAAAATAAATGCTAAATGTATTTAAAAATAGCCCAGTAGGTGTGGTTACAGTATATTGGTGAGGATGTGACCTACCAAGTGGTCTAGTGAAAGTTTGATACGTTGATATACACTCACTAAACAATTTATTAGGAACACTATAATAGTACTGGGTAGGGCCTCTTTTTGCTCTCAAAACAGACTCAATTCCACAAGATGTTGGAAACCTTCCTTTCAGATTATGGTCCATGCTGACATGATTGCATCATGCAATTCCTGCAGATTTTTCAGGTGCTTTTTCATGCTTCGAATCTCCCGTTCAACCACATCCCAAAGGTCTTCTACTGGATTCAGATACGGTGACTGGGAAAGCCACTGAAGATCACTGAACTCATTGTCATGCTCCTGAAACCAGTTTGAGACGACTTCTGCTTTGTGTCATGGTGCATTATCATGCTGTAAATAGCCATAAGAAGATGGGTAAATTGTGACCATGAAGGGATGCACATGGTCAGCAACATTACTCAAATAGGATGTGGCTTTCAAACGATGATTGATTGGTATTAACAAGCCCAAATTTTGCCAAGAAAGCATTCCCCATACCTTTACACCACCTCTACACTACGTTCTATGTGCATGATTTTATCCACTGCACTGCTGCCACACGATTGACTGATTAGATAACTGCAAGATTGAGGTGTACAGCTGTTCCTAATAAAGTGCTTCATGAGTGTACAACGTGTGCTTGTAAGAGAATGTTGATATTCATCGTATAGAAGACAGTAGGAAGAGCTCTAAGATAAAACTTGGGTGCAGTATTTCATACATCCTCTTCATATTCAGAAAGCAGGTTTTCTAACTTGTACATCTATTAGTCATTTTAAAAACACAAACTACAATTTCCATTATCAAATTATGTAGTGAATAATAATAATAATACTAATACTACTACTACTACTACTACTAATAATAATAATAATAATAGCTGGTAAAGAATAATTACATGAAGTGAGAAATGCTAAGCAATAAACAGGACAAAAGGGATGCATGAACAGGAGCTAAAAATTAAACATAATCTGTAAAGCCATATGGTCCACTTGACATCTTCATCACACAGCTATCTATGGATGGCCAAAGCTTACAGGTGTGCACTTGACCCAAAATAACTTGTTTATTCCCTTTATAATAGCTTGTTTATTCCATTCGTAACTTCAATAATAAATACCGGGAAGAAGATGTTACATAATAATATAGTTTTACAGATTATTTTCTCGATACATGATTCACCGCTGTGTCCTAGAATAGCATTTATACAACAGGATGCTTTTAATGAGACAGTATAGAGCCAACTGGTATAAATGAGTTATAGTGCTAAACCCTCTATTTCCCAATAATAAACAAACAAACAAAAAAATAAAACAAAGTTACATTTTTTCAATTGAGGTTACAATATTGTCATTGAGGTTTTTAGTATTTTTTTAAAATGCCTTTTGGTGGTGAAACTACCCAAGGGGCAATATAAAGTAATGTACAACTGGATTCGGGACTTCCTGAGCAACACGCTCAACCACAACTACGTTTCCAAACATTACAGCAACCACGTCGTCAAGGTTGCTGACGACATCAGTGTCATGGGGCTCATCACCAACATTAATGAGAGGAAGCGAGGCAGCTTGAAGTCTGGTGTAAGAACAACAATCTCTCTCTTAATGTCAGCAAGACTAAAGTGATGATTGTTGACTTCAGAAGGAGCTGAGTATCTCACACTGCTCTATACATTGGCAGTGTGTCAGTGAAAACAGTGAGCAACTTCATTTTCTTGAGCCTGCACATCACAGGCAACAGCAAATTCTCCCTGAACACCTCATCATTAGCGATGAAAGCACAACAGCATCTCTACTTCCTATGAAGAATGAAGAGGACCGACATGTCCTCAACTGTTTCTACAGGCATGTCATAGAGACAGAGATGTAACTGAGGGTGGATTTCGGGGTGAACCCCTGCTGAAATATTTTTGACAGCTCCAAATGATTATTCATGGGCAGCTAACATAACACACGCACTGCACAGGTGATTATATATGTGTCAAATATCATCGTTTTTGAGCTGCAATGATGAAGGTCAACAAAGACATTATAAGCAAATTGTTTGGTTTCTTTAAATGTTTGCCAGCTGTTATGGTGTGAAGCAAGATTAACCAGGATGATGTTTTTTGTTTGTTTGTTTATTTCTGTTTGAAAGCTACTGGCCAGCTAGCTATACTAAATGTGAAACAGAAAAACCTCAGTAGCATGACACTTTAAATGCATTAAATGTTCAAAAATCTCTACCTAACCATTTTAAAATTTCTCTGCATTCATGCAATACTTCCTGTAATCACTGCTCATGTGAAAAGACTTGCACAACACTGTTAAAGAAAACTGATTAACAGAGTAAAATTGGTCTCTTAAAATTGAGTAGTACTGGAGGTTTTACTCCAAGAAGTAGATCTGGTTTTAATAAGATAAACTGTAATTTTCCCTATTACTGGCATCTTATATTATTAGCTTATATTAATTATTTTCCATGGAACTGTCATATACATATTTTATTAATGTTATTACTATGGCAAGATCAGTAGACTGGTAGGTACTAATAGGTAGTATACATTTTTCAAGTTTTAGTGAACACACTTGGAAAAGGCAGCTATAACCACCTACACAAATCACAAAGCGTAATATAGAGGAAGTCAGCAGTGTGTTGCAGAGGGTGTTGAAAAAGTGTAAATTTAAAACACCAACACACAAGATCCTGTCTAAAGAGGAAATCCCTTATGACATGCAGATCTTTGGGGAACAACAGCTAAGAGATGTCCGCTAGAACATTTCTCAGTGTGCTGGAAAGAGCAAAAGAAGAGTAGAAGTGAAGTGAAGCTTCAGTTTATGATGAAGATCCTCCTCCTCTTCACCCTCTCATTAATATCAGGTCAGCTGTTCATTTTTTTAACCTCATATGAAGTAATTTTTCATGGATTGTGAGTGTATTAAGTAGAGTTATAGACATTAGTAAGATTTCCTTTTGATTGACAGGTCCAGTGGGCTGTGTTGACGTGATTGGCTACTCAGGAGGAACCGTCATTATAATCTCTAAACTAAGATGGGGTTCAGCAAATAGTAACTATATTTGTAAAGTGGAAAACGGAAAGTGCAAAGAAATAATAATGTCTAACACTGGAAAGAACAATGTTCAAGTGGAAAGATTCATGCTTTATGAAAACAGAGAAGAATTTTTGACAGTGTTTATCAGACAGCTGAATCCACAGGATGCTGGAAGATACAGCATGGGAGTGAGAACTGAGAGAAGCCCTGATGTGGACCTGAAAGTTGTTAATGGTTATTATTAAAACTGAATTTTTTCCCCTACAACACAAAGTTATGGCATCATGAAGGCATTACACAGCTACTGAGCTTTATCATTTTCTTGTTTGTATAATTGACAGATTCTTGTTGTTCTGGGCCAAAAATAACGAATGCTTATCGAGGACAGAATACCAGCATCATCTGTAACTATCCAGCGGCGTATGAGAGAAACTACAAGTATTTCATAAAACTTGATAATGACAGTGTTATTAAAGACATTCGAGATACTCAAACAAACTCTCAGAGCGGCAGATTCTCCATTTCTGATGATAGAAGTGCTAAAGTTCTCAGTGTAAACATCAGTGACGTGAGAGAAACTGATGATGGAGTTTATTTATGTGGAGTGTCTAACAGAGGGGGCTCAGTCCTGTATTACTCCTACTTCACAGAGATACAGCTGCATGTTAGAGGTGAAACTTTTATTCATTTTGTTTTAAAGATGTATGAATATTTACACTAACAGTTCTCACTAAATATGTGTGATTTACAGGACAGTGTTAAGTTGTGTAAAATTCTAGGATTTACTGTGTATTTATTTTTCTTTCATGTTTTACACAATAGCCACCACATCCATGATGACATCAGCAGCACCAACAGAAATCCCATCTGATGCAGACAGTAAGAACTCACTCATTATACATAACACTCACTCTTTTATTCTGTATTCATATTAAACATGGACTGTCAGAGGATCGCTGAGTTACTGTGAGAGGATCACTGTGTTACTGTCAGGCGATCAGTGTGTTACAGTCAGTGACTGTCGCACTTGCTTCTTATTTTTGCAGCAAAACCCAGCAGCCTTCATTGTGTTTTTTCGGCCCATTTTAAGCTTTGTGGCAGAGGCAGTCAGGTTTTCATTTAAAATCAATTGGCTGCCTCTTTGTGTGTGCCAAAACCACGTCTGGTGTTTATTGCCAACAACTTCTATTTTGGTTTCATCTGACCATAGAACCCGATCCCATTTGAAGTTCCAGTAGTGTCTGGTAAACTGAAGATATTTGAGTATGTTTTTGGATGACAGTAGAGTCTTTTTTCTTGAAACCCTTCCAAACAACTTGTGGTGACTTCGGATTGTAATTTCTCCAGCTGTGATCCTTGGAGATTTTTTGGCCACTCGAACCATCCTCACCACAATGCGTTGACACAATATAAACACGTGTCCAATTCCAGGTTGATTCATAACATTTCCAGTTGACTGTTTATTACTGCAATTATTGCCCTGATGGTGGAAATGGGCATTTTCAATGCTTGTGCTATTTTCTTATAGCCACTTCCCATTTTGTGAAGCTCAACAACCTTTTGCCACACATCACAGCAATATTCCTTGGTCTTACCTATTGTTATGAATGACTAAGGGAATTTGGAATATGTTACCTCATATTTAAACCCCTGTGAAATAGGAAGTCAATGTTCTAGTCACTGAGATGTACTAAAAAAATGTAAAATATCAATGGGAATATAGTTCAAATATATTTCTCATGTGAATTCATAGGGTGTCAATAATTGTTGTACACCTATATTTAGCAAAGATATATGTTTTTTTGGATAAACCTGTGTTGTGTTTGCAATTGTTTGATATCCATGAGAGTATTTTTGTGAATCTTTTGAACAAATTGTCAAAAGGTTAAACAATAAAGACAAATTTTCACAGCCTTCTTTGCTCATATTTACCAAGGGGGCCAGTATTAGTGGAGGGCACTGTACATGTTAATGGTTATGTATAAAAATTATGGTAATGTACATGATTGGTTTGTTCCTGTTCTGTATTGTCTCTGTTTCTGTCTCCAGGTACTTCCACTGTCATCATCATCAGTGTGTGTGTCTGTGTGACTCTACTGCTGATTGGCGGATTTGTGCTGATGATCTACATACTGAGACGGAAGAGAACACAAAGTATAGTTTCTTCTTCACACACAAATTATATTCTGCATCAGTGATAAGATTTTATAATTGCAGTCAATGTCAGCTGGAAGAAACTGAGCCATTTCTTTTGTGTACAATTACAGGTTTAACACCTTCATCCAAAGACAACAACCAGGTCAGAATTTTGTCTGAATGTGTTACTGTACATGTGTGTAACAGTGGGCTTTATTTATCAAACTAAATATGAACAGATTTATTCAGAAATTATGAACAGGAGCATTTAGACAAAAATATGTGTGGTATTACAGTTAATTCAGAAAAATGTTCATATCCTACAATTTACTCGTGAGTTTGTGTTTATATATATATATATATATATATATATATATATATATATATATATATATATATATATATATATATATATATATATATATATATATATATATATATATATATATAAATATATATATATATATATATATATATATATATATATATATATATATATATATATATATATATATATATATATATATATATATATATATAGGAAACTCACTAATTTGAACCTTGAATGATTGGTTTCAAATAGTGTAAATTACCATGAGTCACTGGAATTTTATATATGGATGAATTGCACAACATTTTGTGAGCCATTTCATATTCATAACAAAAAAGCAATCCAAAACAAACCCATAATTTAAGACACATAAGACAAGCAATTCAATTAGGACAAAAGTCATGGCACCCTATGAAGGGATGGAGTGTTAGTGTGTGTCAGTGGTCACATTGCAATGGCTGAACTGCATTACTGGAAGGTTTCACACATACCAAACTTAGAAAGCACTCTTTTACCATTTAGTCATCATTTTTGTGGTTTTCAGATCTGTGAGCTTTTTTGCCTTTTATGAAGATTTCTGGGCATCAATAAAGGCCAATCAGCTGTGCCATGAATGCCCCTGGTAATCTACATGTGATTGGTGTTTAGTAATTTTTCTAAATCTGATGAGAATTTTTTTTTTCCACCTTGACTTATGAAAACAGCAAACGTTTCATAAATGAAGACCATTTTCAGCAGTAGGTGAAACACAGCAGATCCAGGATAAAAGCACCCATGAGCATTATAGTTTAATCTCATGCCCTGGGCATGGTAGGCAGTCAGTGATGTAAAAGTTTTCAAAGCACATACCTTTGCAGCTTTCCAGCTCACTTGTTTGTTCAGCTCACAGCCGCATACACATTCACACACTCACTGCTCAGGAAACAGAAATCATATAATATACAGGGAAAACAGCTTATCCTTGCAGTGCTAACTGTTGCAGACTCATGCTAAAGAACGTCCTCACCTGCTACACAGTGTGTGTATAGGACACTGTACAAGTGTTTGCATCACTTTTCTTTTTTTTCTTTTTTAACATACATTTTCATTCTTGTCAACTCTCAGGTGCCCCCTGCTGCTTGTGTCTATGAGGAGATTAATCACACCAACCATGTTTCTGCCTCAGACACTGAACTTTATATGAATGCTTCATCACCCGCTAATCCTGATAGAGAGATCTCCTCCACAGTACAACCACCCCAAGACCAAAATCTCACTTACACCACTGTGAGTTTCCAGAAGAATCCAGATGCTGCTGCAGTCACCTTCAGTAAGGAGGAAACTGCTACTGAATACGCCACTGTCCAACACCACTCAAGACTGGAATAATTTGATTATGTTTTCAACAAAATATTCATTATACAATTTCTTACATTTAATTATACAACCAGCACAGCAGTATTAAATGAACAAAAAATCTTATTTTTGAAACCGATATCATTTTGTTGGCAGTATTGAACATGCTGCTGTAATAAAATAACAAATAAATGCCACCTGGTATGACATTAAATGTGTTATTTCCTAATATAGCCATAAATGTATGAACTCTAATTTGGCTTTGAGTTTAGTTATGCAAATGTTAATCTTCACCGAGGGAAGCATTAGTTTTGGAGCTGACTGTAAGGCTTCTGCGCAGAAATCACTGACTCATTTCACTAATTGTAGATGCTGATTCAAAGAAGGATTGTATCATTTATTTATTCTACTTACATTTGATTTCTCTCTCAGTTAAAATGTACATCGAACAAAATTATATTTGTGAACCAAAATTCGTATTTCTGCATTTTACAAGCCTCACTGTGTGAATTTACCACAAGGTGACACTAAAGGGTTTCATCTCAAATGGCCTTTAGTATTTCATCTTTAAGAAAACAACTGAAAACATCCAGATACTTCTGTTTGATTATGATGAATATATCAGGCGTGTAGTCAAATATAAAAATATACAATGAAAAATTTGGAAGTTTTTAGAATGTACATGTTTTGCTTGATGAAATACATTGTGGCTAGCTTGCTGGGATTCTTCACAAAGATACTGTCGTATTCACATTGTTTATAACACCGCCCTGCATCTAGAAAAAAAAGTTTATGCTGTTTTGCAAATCACACTTGTTTTTACCTATTTTGGTCATGCTGAGTTCAAATATGCCACTGAAAATTCCCTATCACGTACTGTTTTCCCACAAAATAAGAATGAATTTTTTAATAATTTTGCTATATTTATATTGCTTTCAGGGTTTTATTTAAATTGGTAGAAGCTGTCAAATTTCACTATTATTATTTATTAATTACAACGATAGGCACACAAAACATAACACTTGTTTACAACATGAACAACAGACAAATAGTCTGTGAAATGTTTGTGAAAATCTCTAAATTAAGCTATTTCAAAAGACGAACATTATACTAATATGCAGAGTGCTTAAGGAGCGAACTTCCTTTTGAGGGATTTTCTGGACTGGCAAAACACCCACGGATGTAGCAGAAATCATCTGGGCTATGCTCGCATTTCCGTCTTTCACTGGTCATTATAAATCCCTGAAATCAGGAGATTTGGGTGCATGTAAGTGTGCCTAGCATTCGTATAAGGGCTAATCAGAGGAAAAGTGATAAATGTTGCTCACCTATTGTACATAGACATAGTGTTTCCTGTGTTGGTGGCAGTGTATCTGGCAATAGCTCTAACGTTTATGGTCCATCTTAGGCAAAAAAGCTCTACACTGGACATCAGGCTTTGTGAAAAGTTGTGATGCTCTAGAGCAAAACTAACAGCATATCTGGACTCAGCATCTAAGTATTAGTAAGAAACAACTATCAGATCCTATTCAGCAAATCTGATGCAGGACAGTGTAATAATTTAAAAAGTAATTTTTCACTAGCACTAAACTTTACAAGCACTGTGTCATTTAGAGCTGAGCCTCTATAGATTCATTGTTTCGATCTGATTTTAAACTAAATCCTTTTTACAAGTGAGAGCAAAATTAACACCAGATTTTACTACCACCAACAGTAACCACCTACATAATGAGATAATCACAGACAGCATTTCAGACTATAAAAAGAAATCAGGAAATAACATGAACATTGTGTTTTGTACTTTCCTCAAATTTCTGTGTCATTCTTTATTAAATTGGAAAAAACAAAAATCTTAGTTTTTAAGAGCATCACTGCAACGTTCAGCCACTGTGCTTATAAACCTCTGGACATTAACTTACATAAATAAATAAAAAATGGTAACTATAAAGGCCTGAGTCACCTTCATGTTTTCACCATTTGCATTTTCTCGTATGCATTTAAAAAAAAAAAGGGAAAAAACTAAGTGAACAAAAAGATCAATTTAAGAAAGCAAACAGTTTGTCAGAAAGAACTCTGCATCACTCAGTCTGATCTGCATCACTGATGAATACAGCACTTTGAGGAAAGAGGAAATGACACAGCTAAAAAAAAAAAAAAAAAAAAAAAAAAAAAGCAAAAAGACATCAGACCACAAAGTAGTAGTGAGAATCAAGGTCAGTCAAGTATAACTCCTACTTTACAGAGATGTGGCTAAATGTTACAGGTGAAACTTTTATTTTTGTCGTTTTGAAAACTTCATATTTACTGAATTAATTCTCACTAGAACCTGTGTGTTAAGTTGTGTGTTACTCTGCATTAGAATCTTGTCTCAGTCATGGCATTTTTAAAAAAAAGTTATAAGCATGTAATGTGTCATGGATTTTAATCATTTAATTTTATGCAACAGCCACCTCCTTGACGACATCAACAGCACCGATAGAAATCCCATCTGATGCAGTGTGTTCCAGTAAGAACATAACTCACTCTTTTATTCTGTATTCATGTTAAGTATGTTGCAGTCATGGGGTCGGTGTGTTACAGTCTGAGAATCAATGTGTTATAGTCAGGAGATCAGTGCGTTACATTCGGGGGATCAGTGTGTTACAGTCAGGATATCAGTGAGTTACAGTCGGGGGATCAGTGTGTTATAGTTAGGAGATCAGTGTGTTACAGTCGGGGGATCAGTGTGTTACAGTCAGGATATCAGTGAGTTACAGTCGGGGGATCAGTGTGTTATAGTTAGGAGATCAGTGTGTTACAGTCGGGGGATCAGTGTGTTACAGTCGGTGGATCAGTGTGTTACAGTTGGGGGATCAATGTGTTACCGTCAGGGGATCAGTGTGTTATAGTCATGGGATCAGTGTTTTACATTCAGGGGATCAGTGTGTAACAGTCAGGATATCAGTGTGTTTCAGTCAGGATCTTCTTTTCCTTTCGGCTGTTCCCTTCAGGGGTCGTCACAGCGAATCATCTGCCTCCATCTAGCCCTATCCCCTGCATCCTCTTCTCTCAGACCGACTACCTTCATGTCCTCCTTCACTACATCCATAAACCTCCTCTTTGGTCTTCCTCTCGGCCTCCTGCCTGGCAGCTCTAACCTCAGCATCCTTTTACCGATATATTCACTCTCCCTCCTCTGAACATGTCCAAACCATCTCAACCTGGCCTCTCTAACTTTGTCTCCAAAACATCTCACATGTGCTGTCCCCCTGATGTACTCATTCCTGATCCTATCCATCCTCGTCACTCCCAAAGAGAACCTCAACATCTTCAGCTCTGCTACCTCTAACTCTTCCTCCTGTCTTTTCCTCAGTGCAACTTTCTCCAAATCATACAACATCGCTGGTCTCACTACTGTCCTGTACACCTTTCCTTTCATTCTTGCTGGTACTCTTTTATCACACAACAGACCTGACACTTTTCTCCACCCATTCCAACCTGCCTGCACACGCTTCTTCACCTCTTTTCCACACTCCCTATTGCTCTGGACTGTTGACCCTAAGTACTTAAAATCCTGCACCTTCTTTATCTCTTCTCCCTGTAAC
This sequence comes from Cranoglanis bouderius, assembly GCA_023630585.1. Taxonomy (NCBI): domain Eukaryota; kingdom Metazoa; phylum Chordata; class Actinopteri; order Siluriformes; family Cranoglanididae; genus Cranoglanis; species Cranoglanis bouderius. The sequence goes on from CM042559.1 coordinate 13,959,731, forward strand.
CTCACTGTTCCACTTGGATCCCTCTCATTCACACACATGTATTCTGTCTTGCTGCGACTAACCTTCATTCCTCTTCTCTCCAGAGCAAACCTCCACCTCTCTAGAGTTTCCTCCACCTGCTCCCTGCTCTCACTACAGATCACAATGTCAATGTTTCAGTGAGGATATCAATGTGTTAAGGCTCTACATCAGAAACTGGAACATAAATAGAACTGGAAGCTTCTTGATTTAATCTCAGTTTGGATACAGAAGGTCCTAATGTCCTTTCTCTGAAAGATGAGATCATTAATCCAACACAGAGACATTAAAAAAAAGGAGGAATTGATGTGCACACTACAAAATACAGTATGTGATTATGGGCAGGTATGATGTGTGGGTCTGTTTGTGTTTTGTATTGTCTTTGTTTCTGTCTCCAGGTTTCGTTGTCATTATCAGTGTGTGTGTCTGTGTGTCTCTGCTGCTGACTGGAGGATTTGCACTGATGATCTATATGCTGAAATGCAAGACAACACAAGGTACACTGTAAAACACGATATCTAAGAAAATAAATTTGATTGAAGGAAAATAAGGCCTATGTGCTCATTTACTCCAAAATTGTTATTAAAAATGAGCTAACCAGCAAGCCAAATTCTAGGTTTGTCTCAGTTAGCAGAATCTTTCATATCACTGATTGCTTCATGAACCAACTAATCATGCAAGGTCAGGCTTGCTGAACTAGCTAACTGTGGTCGGCTCTTGATCAGTTAAAAATGTTTACTTTTATTTTTAAATGTGGATACTTTTTGACTTTGACTAAAGTAGATTTTAACCTCCTTACTTTTTGACACAGTACTCTTACTTCAGATTAACTTAACCCTTTTCCCACCCCTGACTGCCAGTAGAACAAGACATTCACACGCATACACACACACACACACACACACACACACACACACACACACACACACACACACACACACACACACACACACAGGTTCTCTAATAAACAATGATGAGTTTGTCAGCTGTGAGAAACTGAGTGTCATTTTTGTGCACAGGTTCAACACCTTCATCCAGGAGACACCTCAAAGTCAATAACAAAGTGAGTGAGTGAATAAGTGTGTGTAACAAACTGTTACTATTCTTGATAGATTTTCTACATTGATTAACTTGACTGGATGCTAAACTGAGCCCATTTGATTGATGTATAGTGTACTGTCATTGACAAAAAGTATTTTTTGTAATTAAGGAAAAGTAAAAATACTCAGTAATACTCAAGTATGCATATGCCAAAGTAATACATAACACCAATGATAAAGATTGACAGTTCTACCCAGCAATATAGAGACAGTCAGAAAGAGAAGCAAAAACAAGCAGAGAAAACAAAGAGGAACAAATACAGAGAAAGTACACAGAAAGAAATACACTGACACATAACATAGAGTGAATGCTGTAACTGTAAAGGAAATGTCATACAGTCTATAACACTGTGCATGTGGGAGTGATGGACAATCTTCGATACCACTACACTAAAAAAGTAACATTTATTCATTTCTCTTATTTTAGGCTCATTCTGATCATGGGAATTATCTGGGTGATTTACCTCTGTATGTAAACCGGAATATCAGAGAGAGGTCGAACCACCAGGATCTGGATCCTTCCACAAAGCAAAAAGATTCTAATTATGAGAGTCTGGATCCTAAAACTCAGATCAGTTCTGTTTATGAGACTATTCAGTCTCATAAACAGAATACTAAATTGGTTCTGAAGAATTAAATTTTTGTGTCATGGTCCATTATTGTTTTGTCCCAATTCAAGGTTATTAATCAAATATGAACATGCATCAAATGACAAGATAATAACCGGGGAAGGCATATACTGCTGTAATTGCATTTAATACACTGTATTTTTTTTTTTTACTCTTATTGATGCTGTTAGTGGGTTGTTGTTTCTTTTTGCTAGAGAAGAAATCATTTCAGATTGACATAAACAGTGTAATGAAATACTTTAATTTAATACAGCTTTTAAATGATATTAATGTATATGAGAATAAAGAGTGGCTGGTGAGGGAGCAACTGTTTATAATGTAAACAATTAGAGGAACTAACATGTTTCACAGATTTTCCACAACATTAAATGTAAATATAATCAGTTAAAAAGCGCATGAGTCAAAATGAAAATGTAATCATTGCCGTAGCAGTGTGGTATGAGCAGACCACACCGACATAATCTATTTCAGGGTGGGAATCCACCACACCACCCCGGCATGGATTAATTTCATACAACAGCCCGGTCTGTCTATTCCTTACTCTGATCTGTTCTATTCTATTCTTCAGAAAACATATAACATGTTTTGATATGCAAATGATCATGACAAGTGAATATGCAAATTATTTTATGGCGACTAGCTACCTTTTGAGCATTCATTAGCTACTTTACACTGAAAAGAATTGACAGCACTGTATATCAGTTTAATAACCGCATAGTGTGATAACATCAGATATCAGAAGGAAGAATTTATTCAACTGAAGAATTGTTAGCACACAGAATCAGAGCGGGAATGCAAGTGCAGGGAAATGTCACTTTATTAGGAACCCCAATAATAACAACCTAACAAGAATGGAATAAATTACCAGTAAAGCTGAGAATACAGTACGCAATTTTAAATAGTAGCTAAGGATATTTTATACAATGTAATTTTTTAATGATTTATTCTGTTTTTATTTAATCCCTTTCTTATTTTCTTGTACAAACTTTATTTTATATGATTTCATCTGTTTTTATTGACTCTTGTTCTTGTTTCTTTCCATGTTGTTTTACTTTAATCTGCATTTTATGTATGAAAGGAGAGATACCAATAAAGATTATTATTATTACAATTAGTAGTAATAATGACATTAAAATGGCACACTTTTATTTTTTTATTTTTTGAAAGTCACTGCAGGTTTTGATGTTTCAAGGACAACTGTAGAACATTCATGAGAATTAGAAATGCAGTGCCATCTTAAGGTGCACCTTGTCAATGACACAACAAGCACAGCGTTCTGTTTCCTAAAGTTGTTAGTTCTGTGCCTAGCAATTTTTTTTTATCTTAGTATTTATACATCTCAGTATTTATACATACTGTATTATACAAATAGTGAACATACTGCATATTGTAGTGCTCCTGATTCATTCATTCACTCATTCATTGCTTCAGAAAAGAAAAGAAATGAAAAGAAAAGAAAAGAAAAGAAAAGAAAAGAAAAGAAAAGAAAAGAAAATTAGTGAGCACAGGCTCTGTACACTAGCCTGGCAAAAACAAGTGCCTTATTGTTACTGAATGGTTGTCTGAGCTAGATGTTATAGAGAAATTGTCACTGTCAGAGTACATGAATAATCTGCATGGTGTCTGTCTGCAGCCTAAACAACCTGTACACTACAGCAAGACTTCAGGACCGACAGAAAACACCCACAACAAGCCCTCTTTTAAAATGTCATTACCAGACAAAATGAATAGTACTACTTAATTAAAGCGAACAAACATTACTCACACTAATTCAATTTTGCCACTCGAACAATTGAAGCAACATCTTATTTTCCCAATAACTGTTTTAAAAAAAAATAGATTTTCTCGAAAACCTTATTGACACCCCTAACTTTTATTCAATTGTTCTCAGTCTCCACAAACTCTGTTCTTGTCTTTAACCGCTCATTGCACACTCACTGTACAGGGGGTATGAATGAAGCTTGGGAGCTCACTGCACGGCTACTGCACAGAAATCAGAGATCCATCTAACTGTAGTTTGCGTGTGTTTACTGCAAAAAGATTTGTGTGAAAGTTTGTGTGATTTAAAAACTGCTATTTCTGTGTCTTACAGGATGCACTGTGTGAATTTCAAACTGTGTGGCAGTAGAGATGTTTACTGTATCGAAGGGCTTTCAGTATTTTTTCTATTAAAAAATAAATAAAAGATCTCAAGATCTCTGAACAAAACCTCTTATGTGTGTATTATGAAAATAACAGGTTTATGCAAACTTTTAAACATAATAGCAACAATAAATGAAATAAAAATATTACGTTTTTAGAAGGTACATGTTTTAGTTGATGGAAAACTTTGTAGTAGCTTGTTGTGGTTACTTCATAAAGATTCAGCTGCAGATTACGGAGGAAACTCTTAATTATATTGTCTCCTTTTCCCCCCTTTATTTTCTTACCATGTGCATACATTTGCATCAGTCCACTAGGGATCAGCAGTTTTAATTCCAACATCTACGTCCACTTATACAATGTTGCAGTGCCTTTTTTTCCCTGTTATTTATTTATTTATTTAGGTTTTTAAGGTGATATGGAGGAACCTCTGATTGTCCTGCCTGAGACAGATATTCCAAGCTGTCCTTGATATTTTTAAGCAATTTTAAAGACACGTAAGTGAAGACGACAGGATTAATTTCTCTTATCACCTTAAACAGTTGCGTGTGTTTAGGGCTGTGCTGGGTCTGGAGCGCAACAAGACCTAACTGAAACTTTTTTTTTTGGTTTTTAAACCCTGCTGGATACATGTATGACCCCCTTTTAATATTATTTCTGCAATCCTAAACCACACACTCGGCTGCTGCTATCTGCTATCGTAGTAAACAAACGATTGGTGTCCCATAAAGTACTGGAAATATGATGATCGTCCAAGTTGTGACCTACCATGAAGTTGAGACACTTATACAGGGAACCATGATGTTTAGGTCATTTTCAATCAAATTTACTGATTTACTGATTAAGGCAACATATATAACACAAGCACAAGGGGAAGCCAAATATACCAAACCCTGTTATTATATTTTGCATTTACATTTACGGCATTTGGCAGACCCTTATCCAGAGTGACTTATAGACTTATATAGTTTTGCTCCTTTTCGTTATCAGTGAAAAAACAAAGTCACTAATTACTTTAAACCTACTGTAATGAAAAATATATATACTTTTGCAAAAATCAAATGAATACATTGGTTCATTAAGTAGAAATAAATGCTTCAAGTTTACTGGAATAAAATCTAAGTAAATAAGAGGACATCTGTTAGTAAGCAGGAGCTGCCTGCCTGGATCCAGACACACTCTGCCATCTCTCATTACACAGAAAGAAATGTTAAATATAGAAAAAAGAAAGACAGTTATCACCAAAATCACAGCAGTTTAATTAAGTGAACAACAGGTCAGTAAGAACTTTGGCTGGGTTTCATGCAAATCTGCATCACTGATGAATACAACATTGTGACCAAAGAGGAAATGGCTTAACAAAACAGAGTTATAAAAGCAGAAGCACACTGGACCACAAAGCGAGAAGTGAGGACCAACTTTCCTCAGTGGGATAGATAAAGCAAATTTAAAAACAAGTAAAGGAGCAGAAGTGAAGTGAATTTTAATCCAGGATGAAGATCCTCCTCATCTTCACCTTCTACCTGATGTCAGGTCAGATATTCTCCTTTAGTATCTGAATGTGACGTTATTTATCCTGGATTGTGAGAATATTGAAAGCTCAATGAGGTTACAGACATGAGTAAAGATTTTCTTTTGATTGACACGTCCAGTAGACTGCACTGATGTGATTGGTTACTCAGGAGGAAGTGTCATTATAATCTCTAAAATAAACTGGTACGCAAGCAATAGTAAATATATTTGTAAGGTGAAATAAAAAGACTGCACTGATATAATACGTGCTGACACCAAACGCCGTCAAGTTCAAGACGGAAGATTCAAACTGTATTCAAACTCAAATAAATTATTCTTAGTATTGATCAGAAAGCTGAAACCACAGGATGCTGGAACATACAGATTTGGACTGGGGAATCAGAGCAACTCCACTGTGAACCTAAAAGTTCTTAATGGTGAGAAAATATGTAAAACTTTTGTATTAGTAATAGCTATGGAATATTTTTTCACTCACACAAAATCAAAGCATTAATAAGGTATTATAGGGCTAGTACTTTTATAAACTGTGCAGGGTATTACACATCTATAAAGCTTATGAACTGTTATTTATTTGTTTGTTTTTGTTTGTTTGTTTCTATAATTGACAGATGCATCTTGTGGGCTGCCAAAAATAATGAATGCTTATCTTGGACAGAATATCACCATCACCTGTAACTATCCAGGGGAGTATGAGAGAAGCAACAAATATGTTGACTCAGTGGATGATGACAATACAATTAAAGACATTCTTGATACTGACACAAAATCTCAGAACAGCAGATTCTCCATTTCTGATGACAGAAGTGCTAAAGTTCTCAGTGTGAACATCAGAGACGTGAGAGAAACTGATGAAGGGTTTTATTTATTTGGAGTGTGGAATGGAGGGGGGTCAGTTGAGTATTATTCCTACTTTACAGAGATGTGGCTACATGTTACAGGTGAAACTTTTATTTTTGTGATTTTGAAAATAAATGTTTATACAATGAATTCTCACCAGAACTAAACCTGTGTGTACAGACAGCATTAGAGTCTTGTCTCAGTCCTGGACCTTTTAAAAGTTATAAACAGATAATGTGTCCATGATTTTTGCAATTTTATATTTTAAATGCAATAGGATTGAGCACAAACATTCAACCAACAACAACAGGCACCTACATGATGACATCAGCAGCACTAACAGAAACTCCATCTGCAGTGTGTTTCAGTAAGAACTCACTCTTTATACATAACACATTCTTTCATTCTGTATTCATGTTAAATGTGTTACAGTCAGAGGAGTTTGGTACCAGGATGTTGCAGGTTCCTTTGCCCTTTTCTGTAACATGACATCATTAGACCAGCACAGAGACATACAAAAAAGATCAGGAACGGACCAGCAGCTCTACTGTACACACACACTGCAGAATATGTGTTTATGCTCATGTATGAAGATGGTGTGTTTGGTCTGTTCCTGTTCTGTATTGTCTCTGTTTCTGTCTCCAGGTTCCTCTGCCATCATCATCAGTGTGTGTGTCTGTGTGGCTCTGCTGCTGATTGGAGGATTTGCACTGATTATGATCTACAAACTGAGACACAAGAGATCACAAGGTAAATATTGCAGACACACACACACACACACACACACACACACACACACACACACACACACAGCTTTTGAGAGTGTTGTGTCTTCTGTGTACAATTACAGATTATACGCCTTCATCCAGGAGTAAAGACAGTAAACCAGTGAGTAATTGTGTCTATGTGTGTGTGTGTGTGTGTGTCTATGTGTGTGTGTGTGTGTGTGTGTGTGTGTGTGTGTGTGTATGTGTGTGTGTGTTTCTTGTTTTTTGTGCATTTGTTTTGATGATTGAAGTGATGATTCTGAGAAAGGTGTTATTAAACTTATTATCTATATAAATGAAATGTATTATTGATTATTGTATTAACTTATGATTGAGGTATAATGACTGATAAATGATATTTTATATCATGATGTTACCTGCTTTATTCTGATCTGTTATTAGAAGTTACTTTATTACAGTTTAAATATGAACCCATTTAGTGCTGTGTCTCATTCAGCACATTGTATGTTCTGTTTTGATCATGCTGTTGATGCTTAACAAAAAGAGCTATATTCTAAATAATTGTGTATATCTGTTATATGTCAGTGAAATTCTCCTTTGCTTTCTCTATCAATAAAAACACACTTCTAAACTGTGCTTTAAACACAGTGGAGACTGTCCCTTCTTATTTTAATTGACAGAGAACATTTGTTCAGTTGAAAACTAATTTATACTGTATAGAATAACTTTGGAGTTGCTATAAACAGAACATCCTCATACTAGTTCACTAGGTCAGGGACTAAGAGTACTTGCAACTTTTGTGAAAAGTAGTTGTTTCATGGCATTCATTAAAAAATAGTGAGCCAACAAAAACCCATAAATTAAGACAAATTTTTTTTTCATTCTGATCTAATCATTTATGATTTATTAATTATGAAAAAATAAATGCTGGTCTGTCTGCATACATCCATAAGCTATAAACAAATGCCTCAGCAGCTGGAAGATTTACTTTTGATTATTTTGATTATTAATATTATTCTTATTCTTGTTATTAAGATATCAATCAGTATAAATATAAACATAAATAATATATTTTAAATAAATATTTTTATTGGCATAGAACTTCCACTTCTGCCTTGTGGCCTTTACCCTCATCTTTCACTTTGTGCTCCCGGCTGTCTGTGCAATTGAACTTTTATGGAGTTTTGTGGGTGTCACTAAATACAAATGAGCTGTGTCAGGGCTGAGCTTTGCACTTTACAGGTGAGCAACACATGCCAGTAACAAGAAAATCAGTGTTTCCCAAATCCGGCAGTAAATTTTAGTTTGGTTTGACATTTACACACAACTTTACTAAAAGTTTGACAAATAAGGACCATTGTTTATATTGCTAATCAATGAGTTGAACATGAGATATACAGGTAGATACAGTGAGCATTATAAAAATGTTCCAAGTGCACTGCTTTAAAATAAGAGAGATGGTCAAATGGACATCTGTTCCTAATAATTATGTTAAATTATATATGGATCATCTATGTGATCATCTCAAACCTGATTCCATTTATTGCAGTAGACATAGACATCGGTATGTATTGAAATTTCACAGCTTCTTATGCAATAGGATGAATAAATATAAGAGTTTTATATATATATATATATATATATATATATATATATATATATATATATATATATATATATATATATATATATATATATATATATATATATATATATATATATATATATATATATTGGCAGAAAGAATAAGTGTATGCCAACAACCTCTCACTAAATTTATGAACAACAATATGTAGTGTTCTAAATACTTCATGAAGCAACACAACCCAGCTGAAGTAGGTGGGTCTCGGGTGAACATGGTGGCTGACTATGTATATTTCTATATTAGGTGACTGACCTCAACCTTGATCAAATGTGGAAGCTGTTTTGCTTTTATCATCATTTTTGTAATGAAAATGAAAAACTAGAAGAAAGGAATAGTTTTAGGTTTGGATGACTGGAAGCAGCTTTAATATGAGAGACTATGCTGATCATAGGCATTTAGTAAATGATTGCAATAAAATGTTCTTATTATCCATAGTCATGGGAATTCTGGTTCCTTTCAGTGTGTCAGATCTGTTGGGTCAGCTCTTTCACCTCCCAAAGAGTTCAGTAGCATTGAATAAATCATTCATAAATCACCCTGAGAGATGGTGGGTCCAACCGAGCAGTGCTAGAGGATTAATACTGTCAGTAACTGGGGTCCCCAATTCACCTATAGGGTGTGGGTTAGTTTCATGTACAAATTAGGGGTAACCGTAAATCTGACCTCTGGCTATCACCCCCAGTCCAACAGCCAGGTAGAAGGGGTACATCAGTAAATTGACTGATTTCGGAAGACTTTCTGTGACAAGAACCACAGAGACTGGGCCCGGTTCCTACCCTGGGCAGAGTATGCACAGAACTCGCTGTGACATTCCTCCACTCAATTGATGCCATTTCAATGTATGCTTAGCTACTAACCCTCTCTGTTCTCCTGGAAAGCACCCATCAGTGACTCAAACCGATGGCCCAAACCCACAAGGTAAATGCTGAGAAAACCCTTAACAGGAGATACCAACCAGGAGATCAAGTATTGCTGGCAACAAAAGATTTCAGGCAACCCCAAACATGCAAGAAATTGAACCACAGGTACATCGACCCATACAAAGTGCTTAAACAAATCAACCCCATTACTATTTTTTATGTCTCCTGGTTAAAACCAGTCATCTCATGACCATTGGCAATGAATATCCCACCCACTAACCCTCCTGCCCCAATTGACATTAAGGGCCAGCCTGCATACTTGGTAAAATCCATCCTCAATTCCAGGGGAAGAAATAATCAACTGGAATACCTCATAGAGTGGGAAGGATATGACCCAGATAAACAGAGTTGGGTTCCCGCCTATGACATCCTTGACCCCAATACTTGCCATGAAATCCTTGGCAGGAATTGCCATGAATGCCAAGGGGGGTCTCTGTCAGGTCCACGCAATCCACGAACTCCAGTGCCCAGAACACACCACGGCCTATAAACATGGCCGCCCCAGATTACACACCCCAGAATCCAGCATTATTAACCCGCTTCCAGTCACCTGATCACACTCACCTGTTCCCAAACACACACCCACACTCACACTTTAAAAGAGACTTTCATTCCTTATGATTTTGTGAATCTACTGATTTTGTAAACACTCAGTTTTGTCTCATAATGCTGACTTTACCAAACCTTCTATTTTGTATAAGTTATCCTGGTTTTCAATTTTCTGCCTGTTTCTAGATTTATGTTTTTAGCTCTACCTAGTTTAGTCTGTTCATCGCCTGACCCACACCTGCTTATTGATACTGACTCTGCCTGACATTTTGGATTTATCTGCACTGCTCTCATTAAAGAAAGCTGAATTGCAAAGGCATCTGTCTCAGCCGCTCTTTCAATGCTGTCAATAACTTTAGAAATAAACTGGGTTGAGCAATACATTATGAGGGCTTGTTGATGGAATAATAAGAATGATGTGGGGCAAACTATTACACACACACACACACACACACACACACACACACACACACACACACACACACACACACACACACACACACACACACACACAAACTTAAAGACAGAAACCTAGTTGCATTTGGGATTTCTATTTTTTAATGTTTCAAGTATGTAAAACCCTATTGGGCATTATATTGATGTTTATGTATATTTGAAGACAGAAGAATTTCTTTGGTCTGCACTTACTGTATCTCCACAACTTGTAAACACTGAGTTGCTAAAATGAATAAAAAGGTAAAAAAAACATTAATGACTATGCTAAATTAGGATATGCAGATCAGCTCTTAATTTTCCCTCAAAAGTATCAGCACAAGGACTTGCTCTCTAAATGATACATCACTGTTAACTTGCTTAACAAAAAAAAACAAACAAACAAAAAAAAATATATATTATATTCAGACATGAAATTTGTTTGAAATGACCACGTGATAAGACTAAGAGAAGACAAATTAGAGCCCAGAGAGCATAAACATAATTGGGGGCTTACAAAAAATGTACACACAATAATGAAAACACAACACGGGGGAGTAAAATGTTATGAAAATGTTGGCCATATTGGGTGTCGGCCATTTTGAATTTAGTTGTAAAATGCTGCATTTCACAAATATCTTGGTGTGTCGTTATGAAAATCAGTATGTGTCATCAGCACTATGCCCTGAAGGTACTTAAAAAGTTTCAGGACAGTGCCACCTTGTGGTCAAACTTAGTATATGCCATCATAACGAGGGTACCTGCACAGTTCGGGAAGAGCACCACCTAGTGCTCACAAGATATGAAAAATGCATATTTTTGCTTTTCGGACTGGTGGTGTTGATTTTGCAACCTGTAGTACAAACACTTTAGACCTTGTTTACACCAACACTCACAATGCTTACAAGGCTGTACCCCAACCCCACCTCTCAGACCACATCTCTGTTATACTAATCCCAGCATACAGACCACTCCTGAAACATGCCAAACCGGTTCTAATAACCTGATCTGAGAGAGACATCTCAGCACTTCTGGACTGTTTGAGCACACAGACTGGAATATGTTCAAAGAGGCTGCAACATACCACAACACCACATACTTGGAGGAACTTGAACGATTTCTGTGCATGGTTCGGAGCAGAGAACAACATGCCAACAGGGAAGTCCACCCCAAATCCCACCGATGAAGTACTTTGTCTGTCTGCAGTAGTTGTCAGGAAGACTCTGTCCAGAGTCAATCCACGGAAAGCTGCAGGTCCTGACAACATACCAGGTCAGTGGTCAGGGAATGTGCTTATCAGATTGCAGATGTCCTCACAGACATCTTTAACATTTCCTTGCATCAAGCAGTCGTGCCTGTGTGTTTCAAGATGACCACCATCATCCCTGTGCTGAAGAAATCATCTGTGGCCTGCCTGAATAGCTACCAGCCTGTTGCACTCACACCTATCATTATGAAATGCTTCGAGTGGCTAGTCATGAAACACATAAAGAGCAGTCTTCCCACCACACTGGACCCATTTCAGCATGCCTACCATACCAATTGCTCAACAGAGGATGCCATATCTGCTACCATCCACATTTCTCTGACCCATTTGGACAAAAAGAACAACTATGTAAGGATGCTGTGACTTTTAGCATTCAGCATTTCAGTTCAGCATTCAACACAATCATCCCACAACAACAGATAATAAAGCTGAGCGTGCTGGATCTGACGACCTCCCTCTGCAACTGGATACTGGACTTTCTGACTGGAAGATGCCAGTCCGTCAGGATCAGCAACTCCACCTCCAGCACCACCACACTGAACACCAGCACCCCCTAGGGCTGTGTGCTCAGTACACTGCTGTTCACACTGCTGACTCATGACTATACTGGAAAGTACAGTTCAAATGACATCATCAAGTTTGCTGATGACAATACAGTCGTGAGCCTCACCAGCAACAATGACGAGTCAGCATACAGAGAGGAGGTGAACCAGCTCACAGAATGGTGTAGAGACAATCTATCTTTTAATGTCAATAAGACCAAAGAGATGATTGTTGACTTCAGGAGGACCCAAGTGGACCACTCACCACAGGACATCAATGGAACAACTGAAGAAGAAGGCCCAGCAGTGCCTCTACTGCTTACAGAGGCTAAAGAGAGCCAATCTCCCCCTGCCATCCCCACCACCTTCTACGATAGAGGGCGTCCTGACCAGCTGTTTCACCGCATGGTACAGGAACTGCACAGCCTCCAACCTCAAGACCCTACAGCGAATTGTGAGGACAGCTGAAAAGATTAACACAGTCTCTCTACCCATCACTGACACCTCATTCAACAACTGCTGCATCCACAAAGCCACTAATATTGCAGACGACCCCTCTCACCCCTCTCGTGGACTCTTCACACTGCTGCCATCTGGCAGAAGGTACAGCATCTGTGCCACCACCAGCAGACTCTGCAACAGTTTCTTCCCTGAGGCAGTCAGATTACTCAACACCCTGCTGCCTCCCAATACTCACCTGGGCCAGTCAAACACCTAAACCACTCAATACCACTGCACACCAAACTTTACAAAGCTGCATCAGTCACTTGTATATTATGGAACTCGTTTTTGCTGCCAATATTGCTGCTATACTTTTGCTGCTACACTACACAATAGTTTATAGTTTACAGCCCATGTTCTGTGAATTTATTGTCTTGTTCTGTTTATTTATTGTCTTGCACTTGTCTCACACTGTGTGTATTTGCACTTTATGTAGTCCTGCGTATTGTTCTGTCTTGCACCATGGTCCTGAAGAAATGCCATTTCGTTCCTATGTATACAAGCTACATAGGAATGACAATAAAAACTCACTTGACTTGACTTGAAATGTCAAAAATACATCCAAACATAAACAAAGCATGAGGTTAAATAAAGGGCTGCCCTCAGACTGGTACATCCATCCTTTTCTACACACGAAGAAAAAAAGATTTATGTCCCGGTGCCAGGCCTGAATTGGCCATTGGGAAATTAATGTTGTGACTGATTTGGCCTGGTTTTCCATGTGATGCTACCAACTGACTGGTCTTTCCTGCAGTTCCTGTTAATGATGTTTGGTCCATATAGCCAAATTTGATTGATTAAAAAAACATGAACACACCATACTTGCAATACTTATCATTTGCCTCATCTCTGCAAGCAACATGAAACAGAAAGCAATGTAGATCTAATTAAGCTGTATTAACTGCAATATCATTATCTAAGCAAATAAAACACAACTACACTGCAAAAAAAGACATCTTAGCAAGTGAAACTACATTGAATATAGGCTATATTTAAATTAAATGTTTCCAGTATTTCCTATTTCAAATTATTATTATTTCAATTAAACCATATATAAAATTATTAAACCTATTCTTTTTTTTCTTAGCTTTTTTTTTTTAACTAATTTCAAGCTTTACTTATTTATTTTTTATTCTATTAGCAGATGATTGTGATTCAGTTTAGAAATAAAGGCTTAAAATAAATTTTAAAATTTTTTTTAAAAACATGCATGGTCCATGGTCTCGTTGTGATAACTAACCTACGCTGCTCCCACACCTTACATGCGACAAAGTAGCTGGAGCTGCTTTTCTCTGTTTATGGAAATGACGAGACATGCACGGGCGAATGACGAATGAATGCAATTTTCCACGAAATTCATCCCGACACGTCTAAAATATAAATATTTATAATAAGCTTACCTTAGTGAATCAGAGTAAGACAAAGACACGGTTTGGAATACGGATTTATGATGTACTTGCTCGTTATTCAAATTTTGTTTATTTTGAACAAAAAAAAAAGTTATAATGTAAAAAGTACATACTGTACCTTTAACCACTCATTACACACTCACTGAACAGGGAGTGGCATGAATTTTTGGAGCTGACTGCCTGGGATCCATCACAGATCCATCTAACTAAGTGTAGTTTGTGTGTGTTTCCTGCAGAAATGTTTGTGTGCTTATTGCAGAAAGGTTTGTGTGATAGGTTGTGTGATTTTACTCACAATTAAAATTTATATCAGAAAATAATCTTTGGAAACAAAAACTGCTGTTTCTGTGTCTTATAGGATGCACTGTGTGAATTTCCCACTGTGTGGAAGTAGAGATGTTTACTATATCGAAGGGCTTTTAGTATTTTCTCTATTAAAAAAAAACACACACACAAAAAAAAAAACAGTCGAAAGATCTCAAGATCTCTGAACAAAACCTCTTCTGTATGTATTGTGAAAATAGCAGGTTTATGCAAACTTTTAAACATAACAGCAATAATAAATTAAATAAAAACATTAGTTGATGACAAACTTTGTGGTAGCTTGTTGTGGTTACTTTATAACGATTAAGTTGCAGATTAGAGAGGAAACTCTTAATTATATTGTTTCCTTTTTTTTTCTAATCTAATCATCCCTTTATTCTCTTACCATGTGCATACATTTGCATCAGTCCACTAGGGATCAGGAGTTTTAATTCCAACACTTAAGTCCACATATACAATGTTGCAGTGCCTTTTTTATGTCTTTAAGGTGATATGGAGGAACCTCTGATTGTCCTGACTGAGACAGATAGTCCAGTCCATATTTTTAAGCAATTTTAAAGACACATAAGTGAAGATGACAGGATTAATTTCTCTTACTACCTTAAACAGTTGCAATAGTTGCATCTTCAATCAAATTTACTGATTTACTGATTAAGGCAACATATACAACACAGCCAAAAGGGGGAGCGAAATATACCAAACCTTGTTATTATATTTTACATGTGGCAGACCCTGATCCAGAGCCACTTACAGAAGCGAATGCTCCTTTTCTCAGTAAATCAGTAAAAAAAAAAAAAAAAAACCCTCACTAATTAATTCAAACATAAGGTAATGAAAAAAAAATACTTTCTCAAAAATCAAATGAATACACTGGTTCGTGAAATGGAAATACGTGCTACAAGTTTACTGGAATAAAATCTAAGTAAATAAGGGGACATCTGTTGGTAAGCAGGAGCTGCCTGTCTGGATCCAGACACACTCTGCCATCTCTCATTACACAGAAAGAAATGTTAAATATAGAAAAAAGAAGACAAGAACTTTGTGTTGGTTTCATGCAAATCTGCATCACTGATGAATACAACAACGTGACCAAAGAGAAAATGACTTAACAAGACATAATTATAGAAGCAGAAAGACACAGGACCACAAAGCAAGAAACGAGGATCAGCAGAACTTTCCTCAGTAGGATAGACAGAGCAATTTCAAAAGAAGAAAAGAGTAGAAGTGAGTTTTATTCCAGGATGACAATCCTCCTCATCTTCATCCTCTACCTGATCTCAGGTCAGATATTCTCTATTATTAACTGTATATGAAGTTATTTATCCTGGATTGTGAGAATATTGAAAGCTCAGTGAGGTTACATAAATGAGTGAGATTTTCTTTTGATTGACAGGTCCAGTAGACTGCTCTGATGTGATTGGTTACTCACGAGGAAGTGTCATTATAATCTCTAAGATAAACTGGTACGACCACAGTAGTAAATATATTTGTAAGGTGAAAGAAAAAGACTGCACTGATATAATACGTGCTGACACCAAACGCCACCAAGTTCAAGATGGAAGGTTTATGTTGTATTCAAATACAAAACACTTATTCTTAGTATTGATCAGAAAGCTGAAACCACAGGATGCTGGAACATACAGATTTGGACTGGGGAATCAGAGCAACTACACTGTGAACCTAAAAGTTCATAATAGTGAGTAAAAACTTGGAATATATATGGAATATTTTTATCACCTGCACAATTTCAGATTATTAATAAGGTATTATTGCGCTAGTAGTTTTATTAACTGTGGAGGGGTTTTTTTTACATCTGTAAAGCTTATGAACTGCAATTTATTTATTTATTTATTTTTGTTTGTCTGTTTGTATAATTGACAGATGCATCTTGTGGACTGCAAAAAATAATGAACACTTATCTTGGACAGAATATCACCATCACCTGTAACTATCCAGGAGAGTATGAGAGAAATGACAAACATGTTGACTCATTGAATGATGACAATTCAGTTAAAAGCAGTATTGATACTGCTCAAAATCTCAGAACAGCAGATTCTCCTATTCTTATGACCGAAGTGTTAAAGTTCTCAGTGTGAACATCAGAGACGTGAGAGAAGCTGATGAAGGATTTTATTTATTTGGAGTGTGGAACGGAGGGGGGTCAGTCAGATATTACTCCTACTTTACAGAGATGTGGCTACATGTTACAGGTGAAACTCTTTTTTTTTTTTTTTCATTTTGAAAATAAATGTTTATACAATGAATTCTCACTATAACTAAACCTGTGTGTACAGACAGCATTAGAGTCCTGTCTCAGTTATGGCCCTTTTAAAACATTATAAACAGCCAATGTGTCCATGATTTTTGCAATTTTATATTTTAAATGCAATAGGATTGAGCACAAGCAACTAACCAACAACAACAGGCACATACATGATGACATCAGCAGCACTGACAGAAACTCCATCTGCAGTGTGTTTCAGTAAGAACTCACTCTTTATACATAACACATTCTTTCATTCTGTATTCATGTTAAATGTGTTACAGTCAGAGGAGTTTGGTACCAGGATGTTGCAGTTTCTATTGGCCTTTTCTGTAACATGAGATCATTAGACGAACACAGAGACATACAAAAAAGATCAGGAACGGACCAGCAGCTCTACTGTACACACACACTGCAGAATATGTGCTTATGGTCATGTATAAAGATGGTGTGTTTGGTCTGTTCCTGTTCTGTATTGTCTCTGTTTCTGTCTCCAGGTTCCTCTGCCATCATCATCAGTGTGTGTGTCTGTGTGGCTCTGCTGCTGATTGGAGGATTTGCACTGATGATGATCTACAAACTGAGACACAAGAGATCACAAGGTAAATATTGCAGACACACACACACACACACACACACACACACACACACACACACACACACACACACAGCTGTTGAGAGTGTTATGTCTTCTGTGTACAATTACAGATTATACGCCTTCATCCAGGAGTAAGGACAATAAACCAGTGAGTAATTATGTGTGTGTGTGTGTGTGTGTGTGTGTGTGTGTGTGTGTGTGTGTGTGTGTGTGTGTGTGTGTGTGTGTGTGTGTGTGTGTGTGCTCAAGTTACTGTGTAGTATTATTTTCATAAGTGTATTGCTTGTTTATGGAATATGATACAATTCTATAATGTTATATTGAAACAGGTTATTGTGAATATGATTTCGTAAATCTCCTCATTCATATAGAAACACATGATAATGTTAAACTGAACACGGAATGCATTACTGTGAGAGTATTAGAGTGATAATTATCTTTATTTTTCTGCTCTCAGGTTACTTCTGACTCTAACACTGATTCAGCTAATTTGTACGAAAACATCAGAATGAGCTCAATATGAAACTGCACCAGTACACAAACCAGTCAGACTGTTGGACTGTTGTTCTTAATGTTCTGAGCTGCCTCGTAGTGGCTCAACTCCCAGTGCTGTAGTGTGTCTCTCTTCACTTCTTTATAGGACTGTAACCTAAAACAGAATGTTCATTACAAATCCATGCCAGTTTGATCACAGGTGCAGTTTCTGGAGGACCTCTAGCCAGTTTCCGTGTGTGTGTGTGTGTGTGTGTGTGTGTGTGTGTGTGTGTGTGTGTGTGTGTGTGTGTGTGTGTGTGTGTGTGTGTGTGTTGTTAAATATAAAGTGACATTATTATTATTATTATTATTATTATTATTATTATTATTATTATTATTATTATTATTGTGGTTACGAAATTGTTTCTTAACCATTTATCCATTTTATATCATGATGTTACCTGCTTTATTCTGATCTGTTATTAGACGTTACTTTATTACAGTTTAAATATGAACCCATTTAGTGCTGTGTCTCTTTCAACACATTGTACATCATGTTTTGATCATGCTGTTGATGCTAAAGAAAAAGAGCTATATTCTAAATAATTGTGTATATCTGTTATATGTCAGTGGAATTCTTCTTTGCTTTCTCTATCAATAAAAACACACTTCTAAACTGTGCTTTAAACAGAACATTCATTTTTCTCAGCACTAAGTGGAGACTGTTCTTTCTTATTTTATCTAAATACCTTGTTTTATCTAATTAACAGAGCACATTTGTTCAATTGAAAACTGTTTTTATATATTGGAGATGATAGAGTGTTAAAGTGACAGATGTTTTGTAAAGCTAACCCTATGTCTTGATCAGTTCCCTATCTCTGTAGGTCGTGAATCAGTATATAGTGTACAGAGTTCGGGCGCTACACATTGGGACACTGATAACTGAATTTCCAGCGACATGACTAGGTACTCGCAATGTAAAACTTCACCAAAAATTTAAAAAATAAAAATATTTAAGTTTTATGTCATATAAATTCGTTAATTTGTTTCTGTCATGCACGTCAAGCAGGATCGTAGGCTAGAATCATGTAAGTGTTTAAAATCATTAAACACTTAAAAGTTGTTAGACTCAAACAAACCATGAATAGAACATCAAATAAAGTAAAACATCGCTAACGTAAGTAATCGTTAGCATTGATTCTCCCTGCTTTTGCAGAGAATTGTGGGATTTTTTAAGGGAAAATAAGAAATTTCCAGTGCACTGTTCGAATTTGCGATTGAGACAGCCCTAAAATGGCCGACTCCCTGATCAGTGCAATGAACTAGGGACATACCCTAAAACAACAAAAAATTATTTTTGTCAAAATTGGGTATTTCCTAGATTTAGGGTTTGCCACCAACAGGCTCATTAACTTCACAAAAAAGCATCACCACTGTTTTGGCAAAAATGGTTTTCTTTTGTTGTTTAATCAACATTTCCTTTAAATTAAAAAAAAAAATCTAATCAGATGTGCTGTGTGTAATTTATGGGTGATTTATACTGGGCATTTACAGTGTCTTGCCTAAGTATTCACTCCCCTTTGTATTTCTCCATATTTTTGTAGTGTTACAATCTGGAATTAAAATGGACTTAACTGAGATACATACAGTATGTCACAAAACTACACATATAGAAAGTGAAAAAATGTCGAAAAAAGTGCTTGATGAGGCCATTATTTATGTACAGTAAATATGGGACATTTTTCATCGCTGGAACATTTTGGCAACTGTCTCAACTATGGATGAGATTAATGAAATTAATGTAAGTACTTTATTGGCCCATGTTTTTATTTTTTATATTTTTAAACCTAACAATGTATTTTTTCTGAAAGGTTTTGCTTGAAATGTGTGCTTATGGAATATTTTTTAAATAAATGCCACTTGTTTTGACATTTGGTTTTCTAATACAGTGAAATTCATACTGTACATTTGTAAGTGTGGCTTAAGTGTTTAAATACTTTTTGGGGCCACTGTATTTCAGTGCAGAACTGCAGATAGAAGAAAATGTAGAAATCTAACCAAGTGAGGGTGTTTTGCAGGTTCCCACACAAATGGGGACGTTGTTTTGCTTTTTTCAGCAATTTTGTAAAGTGAAACAACAAGAATAAAGAAGCTGTTTCCGGATGACTGTCAGCTCTGCTTTTTTTAATATAAGAAATTATGCTGATGTTTACTGTTTTATTCATAGTTATGGGAATTCTGGTTCCTTTCAGTAAGTCAGATCTGTTGGGTCAGCGCTTTTGCCTTTTAATGAGGGAAATAAGTATGTAAAGATTCCAGGCTGGGTACGGAGAAACCAGACAGGAGACAGGCTGATTCCAACTTGCTTCACACACACACACGCACGCACACATGTAGCTCTGTGTCGGCGTCACTCTCTCTCTCTCTCGAGGCACGTGTCTCTCCTCCTTTTCTCCTCACTGCAACACAGAACACTCGTTAATCTCAATTTCCTACAGGTGTGGAAACCTTACCACTCGCTTTCTCCGGCTCCACCCTCCATTCACAAACCGGTGCTCGACCACGCCCCCGCCTCCACAAAGTATTTGACCCCTTCGACTTAGTACTTGGTGGCAAAACCCTTGTTGACAATCACAGAGGTCAGACGTTTCTTGTAGTTGGCCACCAGGTTTGCACACATCTCAGGAGGGATTTTGTCCCACTCCTCTTTGCAGATCCTCTCCAAGTCATTAAGGTCATTTTCAATGCCCTGGCTGAGGGAAGGAGGTTCTCACCCAAGATTTGACGGTACATGGCCCTGTCCATCGTCCCTTTGATGCGGTGCAGTTGTCCTGTCCCCTTAGCAGAAAAACACCCCCAAAGCATAATGTTCCCACCTCCATGTTTGACGGTGGGGATGGTGTTATGACTTGGGTTCATAGTCAGCATTCCTCCTCCTCCAAACACAGCGAGTTGAGTTGATGCCAAAGAGATCTGACCACACCTGACCACAACACTTTCACCCAGTTCTCCTCTGAATCATTCAGGCAAACTTCAGACGGGCCTGTACATGTGCTTTCTTGAGCAGTGGGACCTTGCGGGCGCTGCAGGATTTCAGTCCTTCACGGCGTAGTGTGTTACCAATTGTTTTCTTGGTGACTATGGTCCCAGCTGCCTTGAGATCATTAACAAGATCCTCCCGTGTAGTTCTGGGCTGATTCCTCACCGTTCTCATGATCATTGAAACTCCACGAGGTGAGATCTTGCATGGAGCCCCAGACCGAGGGAGACTGACAGTTTCTTCCATTTGCGAATAATCGCACCAACTGTTGTCACCTTCTCACCAAGCTGCTTGGCGATGGTCTTGTAGCCCATTCCAGCCTTGTGTAGGTCTACAATCTTGTCCCTGACATCCTTGGACAGCTCTTTGGTCTTGGCCATGGTGGAGAGTTTGGAATCTGATTGACTGATTGCTTCTGTGGACAGGTGTCTTTTTACAGGTAACAAACTGAGATTAGGAGCACTCCCTTTAAGAGAGTGCTCCTAATCTCAGCTCATTACCTGTGTAAAAGACACCTGGGAGCCAGAAATCTTGCTGATTGATAGGGGATCAAGTACTTATTTCCCTCATTAAAATGCAAATCAATTTATAACTTTTTTGAAATGCGTTTTTCTGGATTTTTTTTTGTTGTTGTTATTCTGTCTCTCACTGTTAAAATACACCTACCATTAAAATTATAGACTGATCATTTCTTTGTCAGTGGGCAAACGTACAAAATCAGCAGGGGATCAAATACTTTTTTCCCCCACTGTGTGTGTGTGTATATATATATATATATATATATATATATATATATATATATATATATATATATATATATATATATATATATATATATATATATATATATATATATATATAATGAAACCAAGATAAACCATGTCAGATCCTTTTCTACCTTAAATGAGAAATTTTAACCTATTAATTAAATTGAAAAACTATAAGAATAAAAAATAAAAAATAAAAAATGTATAACATGTATATAAAGTTTGGCACATCTTGACTCAGCAATATTGCAAAAGCATTCTAACTGTCAAACTGGCTGGGAATCTCCTGTGCACAGCCCTCTTCAGGTCACCCCACAGATTTTTTGATTGGATTTAGGTCTGGACTCCCCCTGTCACCAAGAAGATGTCAGGAAAATCCTATAGGAGCAGCTGTATTTTATTTGGAGTAATCAGTCAATTTAATTGATAGCAGGTGTGTACTAATTAGTATTTAACATAGGTTGATTGGTTGATTCTGAACAATGTCACATTCCCAGTTATAAAAGGGTGTGCACACTTATGCAAGATGGGTATTGGAAGTTTTTTTGTTTTTCTTTTTTCCCCACACAAACATTTCTGAGTGTTTCTTGATATTTATATGTTGCAATTTCTACGTCACAATTTTTACGTCACAGAAACCTGCCACTTCAACAGGGGTGTGTAGATTTTTTATATCCACTGTATCGGTAGCTGGAAAATAGAAATCTCTTCAGACCATCAATAACCAGCGACACAGTGATTAGCAGTGACAAGCAGCAGTTAGCAAAGTGGTCTGGGTCTTGATTATTGTCATTTTAATTAGAACTGAAAGAAAAACTTGTTTTATTAAATCAATGTATTACCCGAGAAAGACACTAATAATTGACTGTGATTTATATACATAGAAGAGGGAAAGTTAAATGTCTGTGAGGAATATTTTCCTGAAGATGAACAACAAATGCAAAGTTTTTTTTTTTTTTTAAATAACACACCTTCCTAAGCCACGGGTGTCCAAAGTCTGGCCGGACAGATGTAACTGTTCAGTGGCTTCTCTATGAGAATGTACTGTATGATTCATGGCCCACTGGCCAACACGTTTCAATTTCTCCTTTCACCTGACAGTGGCAGCAGACTGTGTTAACACACTCAAATAAAATTCAAGAGCCTTTTCTCTCTGACTACACCTGCTAATTAATTTACAGAATAATATAGAGAATAGAAAAGAAGAGATTTCATAAGAGCTAAGCACGGAAAACTTTTCATGAATTCTTGAAAAAGTGCTTAACTAAAGCGGATTTGCATGTATTAAAAATGACAAGTTAATTATATATAATATATAAAATGCTGTAACTCCCACACCTGTTCACCAGATCTGGATGGAAGGATCCTCAAATTAAAATTAAAGCTGAAAGTCTGCACTGCAAACTCATATTGTTCAGGATATCGTAATAAACACTAAGTTAGTAACACGTATAACACCTGCTGGTTATTCAGTATGCAAAATATTCTTACCCACAACAAGACTAACCAAAGACAAATGAGAGCAAAGGGAGTGTAAACAAGCTAATAAGCCATTGATGGCTTCCTTTTTCTGCCCTGTCCAGGTATTTCATGTGTTTTCTGCCCCTAGCCAGTTCAGGTATTTCATGTGTTCCAGCTCAAGCACACCTGGTGCAACTAATGAAGCCCTGTTTTGCATATGTGTGCTGTTGTGAGGGATTCTATTGAGGGGGTTGAATAATTTTGAAACTGGAGAAGTCATTATAAGTTGCATTTTAGGTTGAATTTGGGGAAACCACTTGAAGCATTCATTGTGTTGAACTATTTCAATTGCTTTTGTTTGATTTGTACATTGCAACAGCTGAAAGTCTGTAAACTGACAATAAACCTGATTTGCAATGGGGGTTGAATAATTTTGATTGCAACTGTAGAGAAATGATCTCTAATAGAGAGAAATTGTCACTGTTAGAATGCATGACTAATTTGCATGGTGTTTGTGTTCAGCCAGCACAACCTGTACAAGACTTCAAGACTGCAAGACTGACAGAAAATCTCCACAGCACAGAAAGCCGTTTTACAAATCTCAGTATGACAAAATGAATAAACATTATTCACACTAATTTAAATTTGCCACTCAAGCAGTTGGAGAAAAAAAAATGATTCTGGCTCGCCTAACTTTTTTTCAATTGCTCTCAGCCTCCATGAACTCTACTGATGTCTTTACCCACTCATTGCACACCCACTGCACACAGGGTGTCATTAGTTATGGAAGTTTGTGTGATATTCTTTCTGGAAACGTTTGATTTTTCTCACAACATGTTCCCCTCAGTGTCTATGGTGGTTAAAGCCCTGACTCAAGTACAAGCTGCAACTGTGCCAGACGTTACCCCACGCAGAGAACATAACGTGACGTGACTGATCGCCCAAACATTAAGTATTGTTTAACCAATACTAACAATTTTCAAAATTTCTCCAGGCCTGGACATTGGATTTTAAAATTCCATGACTTTTCCAGGTTTTTTATGACTGTACCAACGATGTGCACTGGTGCCAAAACCTGGGCAAGTGAGGAAGATCTGGCTAAGAGTGGCTGTCACAAAACACATGGCCCATGCATTTGTGGCACTGCCACTCCAAAAGTGCCATTCCTAGCCCATCTGGTCTGATCCCACAGAAGAGCTACTGTAGCACAAATTGCTGAAAAAGTTAATGCTGACCGATCAAGGCACCTCTTCACACCCTTCACACCCTTCACAAACTATACGGACTCTTAGGAATTAAATCATATCATACCAGCCTAGCATTCACTTCTTCGTGTCATCCCTTGTCCTTTTAGGCAACTTGAATATTAGCGACACCTACTGTTCATACATGTATTTCAATATACCACAATATGTACACATTTTGGAGCAACATATGCTGCCTGCAGTCCTGACCTGTCTCCAATTGAGGAGTGTAATTAAAAAAAAAGGTGATGTTACACAGTGGTAAACAGTCGACTGTGGCAATTTGAGTGTGTTTGCAGTCATCAGATTTGAAATGAGTGTATATTTTGAAAAATAAATTAAATTCACAAAGTAAAACATCAAATAATGTGTTTATAATGTGTTTTCAATACAGTACAGGGTGAATTGAATTTTCAAATGTTGGGTGGGTTTAATGCAAATCTGCATCACTGACGAATACAGCATCATGACCAAAGAGGAAATGACAACCAGACAGAATTGTAAAAGCAGAAAGACACTGGACCACAAAGCGAGGATCAGCAGAACTTTCCTCAGTGGGATAGACAGAGCAATTTCAAAAGAAGTAAAGGAGTAGAAGTGAAGTGAAGCTGAGTTTTATTCCAGGATGACAATCCTCCTCATCTTCATCCTGTACCTTATCTCAGGTCAGACTGTATACAAAGTTATTTATTAACTGTATATGAAGTTATTTATCCTGGATTTTGAGAATATTGAAAGCTCAGTGAGGTTACATAAATGAGTGAGATTTTCTTTTGATTGACAGGTCCAGTAGACTGCTCTGATGTGATTGGTTACTCAGGAGGAAGTGTCATTATAATCTCTAACATGCAATGGTACAACCACAATAGTAAATATATTTGTAAGGTGAAAGAAAAAGACTGCACTGATATAATACGTGCTGACACCAAACGCCACCAAGTTCAAGAGGGAAGGTTTATGTTGTATTCAAACACAAAACACTTATTCTTAGTATTGATCAGAAAGCTGAAACCACAGGATGCTGGAACATACAGATTTGGACTGGGGAATCAGAGCAACTACACTGTGAACCTAAAAGTTCATAATAGTGAGTAAAAACTTGGAATATATATGGAATATTTTTATCACCTGCACAATTTCAGATTATTAATAAGGTATTATTGCGCTAGTAGTTTTATAAACTGTGGAGGGTTTTTTTTTTTACATCTATAAAGCTTATAAAGCACTGTGAACCTAAAAGTTAATGGTGAGTAAAAACTTAAACCTTTTTATTAGTATACACTATGAAATATTTTTTATCACCTACACAAATTCAAATTGTTATTAAGGCATTATAGGGCTAGTACTTTTATAAACTGTGCAGAGTATTACACATCTATAAAGCTTATGAACTGTTATTTATTTGTTTGTTTTTGTTTGTTTGTTTCTATAATTGACAGATGCATCCTGTGGGCTGCCAAAAATAATGAACGCTTATCTTGGGCAGAATATCACCATCTCCTGTAACTATCCAGGGGAGTATGAGAGAAGCAACAAATATGTTGACTCAGTGGATGATGACAATTCAATTAAAAACGTTCTTAATTCTGACACAAAATCTCAGAACGGCAGATTCTCCATTTCTGATGACAGAAGTGCTAAAGTTCTCAGTGTGAACATCAGCGATATGAGAAAAGCTGATGAAGTATTTTATTTATTTGGAGTGTGGAATGGAGAGGGGTCGGTCAGATATTACTCCTACTTTACAGAGATGTGGCTACATGTTACAGGTGAAACTTTTATTTTTGTGATTTTGAAAATAAATGTTTATACAATGAATTCTCACTAGAACTAAACCTGTGTGTACAGACAGCATTAGAGTCTTGTCTCAGTCCTGGACCTTTTAAAAGTTATAAACAGCTAATGTGTCCATGATTTTTGCAATTTGCAATTCCAGGATGACAATCCTCCTCAGCAGATTCTCTATTTCTGATGACAAAAGTGCTAAAGTTCTCAGTGTGAACATCAGCGATGTGAGAGACGCTGATGAAGTATTTTATTTATTTGAAGTGTGGAATGGAAAGGGGTCAGTCAGGCATCTCTCCTTCTGTACAGAGATGTGGCTACATGTTACAGTTGAAACTTTTATTATTGTTTACACATTTAATTCTCAGTAGAACTAAACCTGTGTGTACAGACAGCATTAGAGTCTTGTCTCAGTCATGGCTGTTTTAATAGTTATAAACATGTAATGTCTATGATTTTTGGAATTTTATATTTATATTTAGATATAATAGGATTGAGCACAAACATTCAACCAACAACAACAGGCACCTACATGATGACATCAGCAGCACTAACAGAAACTCCATCTGCAGTGTGTTTCAGTAAGAACTCACTCTTTATACATAACACATTCTTTCATTCTGTATTCATGTTAAATGTGTTACAGTCAGAGGAGTTTGGTACCAGGATGTTGCAGGTTCTATTGTCCTTTTCTGCAACATGAGATCATTAGACCACAGAGACATACAAAAAAGATCAGGAACGGACCAGCAGCTCTACTGTACACACACACTACAGAATATGTGTTTATGGTCATGTATAAAGATGGTGTGTTTGGTCTGTTCCTGTTCTGTATTGTCTCTGTTTCTGTCTCCAGGTTCCTCTGCCATCATCATCAGTGTGTGTGTCTGTGTGGCTCTGCTGCTGATTGGAGGATTTGCACTGATTATGATCTACAAACTGAGACACAAGAGATCACAAGGTAAATATTGCAGACACACACACACACACACACACACACACACACACACACACACACACACACACACACACACACAGCTGTTGAGAGTGTTATGTCTTTTGTGTACAGATTATACACCTTCATCTGGGAGTAAAGACAATAAACCAGTGGGTAATTTTGTCCATGTGTGTGTGTGTGTGTGTGTGTGTGTGTGTGTGTGTGTGTGTGTGTGTATGTGTGTATGTGTGTGTGTGTGTCCTCAAGTTACTGTGTAGCATTATTTTCATAAGTGCTCTTAATTGTTTTCATAATTTATGGAATATGATATAATTCTATAATGTTATATTGAAACAGGTTATTGTGAATATGATTTCGTAAATCTCCTCATTCATATAGAAACACATGATAATGTTAAACTGAACACGGAATGCATTACTGTGAGAGTATTAGAGTGATTATTATCTTTATTTTTCTGCTCTCAGGTTACTTCTGACTCTAACACTGATTCAGCTAATTTGTACGAAAACGTCAGAATGAGCTCAATATGAAACTGCACCAGTACACAAACCAGTCAGACTGTTGGACTGTTGTTCTTAATGTTTCTGAGCTGCTTCGTAGTGGCTCAACTCCCAGTGCTGTAGTGTGTCTCTCTTCACTTCTTTATAGGACTGTAACCTAAAACAGAATGTTCATTACAAATCCATGCCAGTTTGATCACAGGTGCAGTTTCTGGAGGACTGCTAGCCAGTTTCATTCTCTCTCTCTCTCTCTCTCTCTCTCTCTCTCTCTCTCTCTGAGTTTCTTGTTGGTTTTACATATGTTTAGATACATACAAAGTGATGATTGTGAGAAAGGTGTTATTAAACTTATTATCTATATAAATGAAACATTATTGATGTATAATAACTGATAAATGATATTATTATTATTATTATTATTATTATTATTATTATTATTATTATTATTATTATTATTATTACTGCTTTATTCTGATCTGTTATTAGGAGTTACTTTATTACAGTTTAAAAATTAACCAGCGTCACTAGCAAAGCTGATATCAGGGAAGCCATTTAGTGCTGTGTCTCATTCAACACATTGTACGTTCTGTTTTGATTACGCTGTTGATGCTTAAGAAGGAGAGCTATATTATAAATAATTGTGTATATCTGAAATTGAAATTCTCCTTTGCTTTCCCTATCAATAAAAACACACTTCCAAACTATGCTTTAAACACAGTATTCATTTTTCTCAGCACTGTAAGTGGAGACTGTCCCTTATTTTATCTAAATACATTGTTTTATCTAATTGACAGAGGACATTTGTTCAAATGAAAACTATTTTTATACTGTATGGAAGAGCTTTGGAGTCTCTATAAAACGCACATCCTCATGCTAGTTCACTAGGTCAGGGACTAAGAGTACTTGCAACAACATTTTGTGAAAAACAGTTGTTCCACGGCATTAATTAAAGAAAAGTGAGCCAACACAAATCTATACATTAAGACAAATAAATCATTTATTCATTCTCATCTAATCATTTAATTCTGAAAAAAAAAGAAATGCTGTCTGCACATAGCCGTAAGCTGTAAACAAATGCCTCAGCTGCTGGAGGATTGAGTGCTAATCATTAATAATATTTTAATTCATATAAATATAAATAATATATTTTAGTAAATATTTTTGTCATAGAACTTCCACTTCTGCCTTGTGGCCTTTACCCTCATCTTTCATTTCGTGCTCACAGCTGTCTGTGCCCTTGAACTTTTATGGAGTGAGTTGAAACTGAGATATACAGGTACAACCCTGTTTCCATAAAAGTTGGATTTTTTTCTAAAATGCAATAAAAACAAAACTCTGTGATTTGTCAAGTCTCTTGAAACTTTAATTAACTGACAAAAGTACAAAGAAAAGATATTCAATGTTTTCACTATCCAACTTAATTGTATTTTGTAAATATAAACAAATTTAGAATTTGATGCCTTCAGCACACTCCAAAAAGTTGGGACAAAGGCATGTTTACCGCTGTGTTATATCACCCTTCCTTTTAATTATACTTTAATCGTTTGGGACTGAGGATACTAATTGTTGCAGTTTTGCAAGTGGAATTTTTGGCCATTCTTGCTTGATATAAGACTTCAGCTGCTCAGCAGTCCTTTATTGCCATTGTCTGATTTTCCTCTTCATGATGCACCATAGGAGACAGATCTGGAGTGACAGAATAAGGCCTGGCATTGTCCTGCTGAAATAACCATGGACTTCCTGGGAAAAGACGTTGCCTTGATGGCAGCATATGTCTCTCTTAAATCCACCTCCGCATCAATGGAACTTCACACATATGCATGTCAGCCATGCCGTGGGCACTGATGCACCCCCATACCATCACAGATGCTGGCATTTGCACCTTTCGCTTATAACAGTTTGGTTGGTCTTTTTCATCTTTGGCACAGAGAACTTGACATCCGTTTTTCCCCAAAACATACTGAAACGTGAACTCATCTGACCACAGCACACGTTTCCACTGCCTTTCAGTCCATCTGAGATGAGCTCGGGCCCAGAGAACTCGGTGGCATTTCTGCATAGAGTTGATGTGTGGCTTCCTCCTTGCGTAATAGAGTTTCAGGTTGCATTTTTGGATGCAGCGGCAGACTGTTTTCAGTGACAACGTTTTTCTGAAGTACTCCCGAATCCATGTGGTTACATTTATCACAGTAGCATGGCAATTTCTCACGCAATGCTGCCTGAGGGCTCGTACATTCAACAGTGGTTTCCGGCCTTGCCCTTTACACAATGAGATTTCTCCGGATTCCCTGAATCTTTTCACAATATTATGCACTGTAGATGGTGAAACACCTAAATTCTTTGCAATCTTGCATTGAGCAATGTTCTTTTTGAACTGACTGACAATTCTCTCACAAAGTTTGGCACAAAGTGGTGAGCCACGACCCATCCTTGCTTGCAAAGACTGAGAATTTGGTGGATGCTCCTTTTATGCCCAATCTTGATACCCTCCCCTGTTACCAATTAACCTGATCCTCCAAAATGGTGTTACTTGAATATTCTATAAACTTTTTAGTTTTAGTTTCCTCTGTCCCAACTTTTTTTTGAGTTTGTTGAAGGCATCAAATTCTAAATTTGTTTATATTTACAAAATACAATTAAGTTGGTCAGTGAAAACATTGAATATCTTATCTTTGTACTTTTGTCAGTTAATTAAAGTTTCAAGAGACTTGACAAATCACAGATTTTTGTTTTTATTGCATTTTAGAAAAAATCCCAGTGTTTATGGAAATGGGGTTGTAGATTCAGTGAGCATTATAAAATGTGCTGCTTTAGAATAGGAGAGATGTTCTATGGTCAAAGGGACATCCGTTCCTAAGAATTATGTTAAAATATATATGGATCAGCCATGATCATCTCAAACCTGATGCTATTTATTGCAGTAGACGTAGACATCGGTATGTACTGAAATTTCACAGCTTCTTATGCAATAGGATGAATAAATACAAGAGTTCTACATATTTCTTTTGCCAGAAAAAAATAAGTGTATGCCAACGACCTCTGACAACCTCTGAATGAACAAGGATATGTAGTTTGCTTAATACTGTATGAAGCGACACAACCCAGCTGAAGTATGTAGGTCTCAGCTGAACATGGTGGCTGACTATGCATATTTCTATATGAGATGACTGACCTCAACCTTGACCCAACATGGAAGCTGTTCTGCTTTTATGCATGGTTTTAGTTTTGGATGACTGGCATTTGGTAAATGACTGCAATAAAATGTTCTTATTATCCATAGACATGTGAATTCTGCCTTTCTAGGTTTTTTTCTTCAAAACCAGTAGGAGTAATATGACCTCCTTCTTTTGAACCTCCAAATGATTGAACACTTATTGGAAAAGCATAGTTTATAGTCTTTCTTTTTTCATTATGAAGGGGAAGGGGTTAAGACCTTCAGAATTCATGGTGGTCAAGCAAAGGTGCCCATCTATCCATCCATTTTTCATACCGCTTATCCTACACAGGGTCACGGGGGGAGCCTGGAGCCTATCTCAGGGGACTCGGGGCACAAGGCGGGGGACAATCTGGACGGGGTGCCAACCCATCACAGGGCATAACTGCACACACATTCACACACCCATTCACACACTACACACAATTTGGAAATGCCAATCAGCCTACATCACATGTCTTTGGACTGGGGAAGGAAATCGGAACAAACCCACGAAGCACAGGGAGAACATCGATCTAAGGTGTATAAAGATTTTAAAAAAGGCTCTCTAAAAATGGTTACCTCTTACTTTAACTTGCATGCAATAAAAACATTATGTATTATGTATTATTATTCTTGTGTAGTGTGTCTGTTTTGTTAGCACATCATTTCACATTTTTCTTTTCAGATAAAAGCACTTTTTAGTGGTATTTTTTAATAGTTTTTGTTTATAGACACATTTCACTCTTCTTTATATACATTTTACTGAAATATTGATTACTTTTGCTGCCTTCATGAAATAATAGCCAAAAACCTGTGGGTGGATGAATTCCCCTGATGTGATTAAAAGTTACATTTATGAATTTCCTTTAATGCTGTACATCAGTTGATTTTTTTTAGGATTACAGTTTTGCAATACTTTCTGTTATATATTATGTCACAGACTGGGTGGAAGAGTTTGCTATACAAAAATTTACAATTACAAAGCAAAAATACATTGTCGCACAATAATACTCTCATCATGGGGCCTTTGGCCGGGGAAGTATTCTGAAACATTCAAGATACAATATGTGTCTATGTCCATGGGTCAGTTCAATTCAAACTCTACATATTACATATTTTAAAATATTACATAATTCATAATCAATGCCCATTTTTCCATGTATACATAAACCTGTGGCACAACAAGCTCAAATTTCACTGGACAATGTGAAGCAGAGCAGTAATTTCCCAGTCTAATTCATAAATCGGTTGAAAACTACATAGCCAGTCTGTTTTCAGTTTTTTAACAAAGGTGAAATGAATAAAAGGAAAAAAGGATGACGAGTATTGTTCTTTCCAGTTCGAACTTTTTCATATTTGAAGAATTTGCATATTTCGAAGTCGCATTAATGGTAAGTAGTGTTCAGTTTACTCTTACTTACGTACCGCATCTTGTATTGATTTACAGTTTGATGAAACTATCATAATTGGTTAAATGATGTCCAAATGCCACCTACAGACCTATAAGATGAAGTGCAGGCTGTTAGGTCAAGAACTCGCAAACCACCAAATTTCCTGTATTACCTTAACACTTTTTATAATATGCAATAATAGTAAAGATAATAACATATATAAAAACATCAAAAATATATGTAAACTTTTCTCTGGCTCTTTTAAAGAAAAAAAAATCATAAGCTTTTATGGCTGTCAGCTGAAAAGGTTCCCGACCTCTGGGCTAGAGGATTAATTTATTACCTTAAACAGGTTCACATACTTAGGGCGGAGATGGGCAAAGGTGCTCAGTGTCTTACCGCTGCAGTTTGACTATTTTCTGCCTTTCTTTCTTTCTATCTTTCTTTATGCAACAGGGACAATATACTTTAATAATCAGCATTTATTATTTAATATGACCAGAACTCAGTGGTTCACTAAAGCGCTGAACATGCTTTCCGCACTCTTTGCTCTAAAGCTGCTGAAATTTTTATAGTAAACAAAGGCAGCTGGTATCCCAGGAACTACTTCAAAAAATTTTCAGTTAGGCATAATGTTTACTTGAAAAATGTCAACCTATAAATCAAAGCCACAAGAAGGAGACAAATATACTAAACGTTGCCTTTTTTTTTTTTTTTCAAAGAGCTACAATTTGAAAATTCTGTTGAGATTTTTCCCGTCAAAACATATTCCTAAATTGTTTTGCAAACCTATGTAAAGAAAAATATTTTGCAGTGGGTAGTGTTGCCGTCTCACAGCTCCGCGGTTCCTGAATCAATCTTGAGTGTGTGTTACTGTTTGTGTGGCGCTTCTGTGCATGTTTCATCTGGGTTCCTGTTTCCTTTGGATTATCTTCCGAAAAACATGCTGATAGATGGATTGCCTATGCTAAATTGCCCCTAGGTGTGAATGAGTCTGTGAAAGTGTGTGCATGGTGTGCTGAGATGGAATGGTATGCCATTCAGGGTGTATTCCTGCCTCACACACAGTGTTCAGAAGATAAGCTCAGGATCCACCACAACCCTGACCAGGATAAATTGTTTACTGAAAATGAATGAATGAATGATGAACGATGAATGATGAACAAATTACTGGCTTGTAAATGAGATTCTCTTTCCTTTTCTCTATCAGAAAGAAAGAAACTCTCTAACAGTTTCAAACATACTGTTATATAATTATCAAATAGATTAAAATAGATGCAATTTGTTTACTGCAATAAAATCTAAGGAAATAAGGGGGGCATCCATTGATAAAAAGAGCTGCCTGCCTGGATTCAGACACATTAATTTATCCCTTATTACACAGAAAGAAATGTAAATAGAAAAGAGAAAGAAAGATATCACCACCATTGGCAATCACATAATTTTAAAGAAGTGAACAGCATGTCAGTAAGAACTCTGGGTTGGTTTCATGCAGAGCTGAATCGCTGATGAATACAGCATTGTGACCAAAGAGGAAATGTCTTAACAAGACAGAAGGATAAAAGCAGAAAGACTACAGGAGCACAAAGTGGAAGCGAGGATCAGTAGAACTTTCCTCAGAAGCATAGACAGTGTGAATTTCAAAAGAAGTAAAGGAGTAGAAGTGAAGTGAAGCTGAATTTCATTCCAGGATGAAGATCCTCGTCGTCGTAACTCTCTACCTTTTCTCAGGTCAGATATTCTTCTTAAATAACTGCATGTGAAGTTATTTATCCTGGATTGTGAGAATATTGAAAGCTCAGTGAGGTTACAGACATGAGGGAGATTTTCTTTTGATTGACAGGTCCAGTAGACTGCACTGATGTGACTGGATTCTCAGGAGGAAGCATCATTATGATCTCTGATATACAATGGAATCCAAACCATACTAAATATATTTGTAAAATGGGACAAACTGATTGCAATGATATAATACGTTTCCACAGCCAAAGTCTCCATGTTCAATACAAAAGATTCTTGCTGTATAGAAACACAGGAGGATCTTTCTTAGTGTTGATCAGAAAGCTGAAGCCAAAGGATGCTGGAACGTACAGATTTGGAGTGGAAGATCAGAGCAACTACACTGTGAACCTTAAAGTTCGTAATGGTGCGGAAATTTTTAACGTCATTCGCATATTAAATCTGACACCTTTTTGCCCATCAGAGAGATTGTTAAAGCAGAAATCAGGTATTAGACAGCTGTTGAGCTTATAAAATTGTAATTTATTTGTTTTCTTGTTTATGTAATTAACAGATTCATCTTGTGGGGTGCCAAAAATAATGAACGCTTATCTTGGGCAGAACATAACTATCACCTGTAACTATCCAGGGGAGTATGCAAAAAACAACAAGTATGTCATCACACTGGATGATGAGACTCACATCAAACCTATTATTGATACTCAAACAATATCTGAGAATGGCAGATTCTCCATTTCTGATGACAGAAGTGCTAAAGCTCTCAGTGTGAACCTCAGCAATGTGAGAGAAGCTGATGGAGTATTTTATTTATTTGGAGTGTGGAACAAAGCGGGGTCAGTCGGGTATTACTCCTACTTTACAGAGATTCAGCTGCATGTAACAGGTGAAACTTTTTTATTTTTGTCATTTTTCAACTCAATGTTTACTTGAAGAATTCTCACTAGCACAGACAACACTGCCCCAACCATGTACTTTTTAACTTATACGTTATAACAAGTAATGTATCATGGATTTTTGTTGTTTTATATTTTAAACAACAGGATCCTATATGACAGCATCACCAGCACCGAGAGAAATCCCATCTGATGCAGTATATTCCAGTAAGAAATAAATAACTAAAATAAATTTTAAAAATAATAGGTAACTCACTCTTTCATGCTTCATTCAGGTTAAATGTGTACTGGCAGGGGATCAGCAGGTTACAGTCAGAGAATAGGTGTGTTACAGTCAGAGGATCAGTGTGTCACATTCAGAGGATAGGTGTGTTAGGGCTCCACATCAATAACTGGGAACATAAGTGGAATTGGAAGGTTCCTGATTTGATCTCAGTTTGGTATCAGGATGCTGCAGGTTCTAATGACCTTCTTGTACAACATGACATCATTACACCAGCACAGAGACATTCAAAAACAGCAGGAACTGACCAGCAACCATACTGTACACACATACACACTACAGAATATATGTTTATGGTTGTGTATGAAGATGATGTGTTCTGTATTATCTCTGTTTCTGTTTCCAGGTTCCTCTGTCATCATCGGTGTTTGTGTCGGTGTGGCTCTGCTGCTGATTGGAGGATTTGCACTGATGATGATCTACAAACTGAGAAACAGGAGAACACATGGCAGTACAAGGTAGTGTTAGTATAGTCTTCTATCTATCTATCTATCTATCTATCTATCTATATATATATATATATATATATATATATATATATATATATATATATATATATATATATATATATATATATATATATATATATATAGATAGATAGATAGATATATATAGATAGATAGATATACTGTATATATATATATATATATATATATATATATATATATATATATATATATATATATATATATATATATATTAGTACGCTGCAAAAGTTTTAGGCACCCTATTTTTTTTAGTACAAACTTTGTTATAGTTTTTTTTATTTTTTTTGTTTTATGACTTCTACATTATCAAGTCAGTACAAAAAACATTTTAGATTCCCAAACATTAGTTTTCTAGCACAAAATTAAATGTTACAGAAAAAATGTTTGTGTCATTAAAGAAAGCAGCATATTATGTAAGAGACACTTTTCAGACAAAAAACACATAATGAAGGCTGCTCGGATTTGCTGCAAAAATAAGAAGCGAGTGCGAAAGTCAAAGTCTCCAGAAGAACTGTGTCTGGTTCTGTAAGATGCTCAATAAAACGTACTAGCTCATTTCCTTATAAAACTGCACAAATTGTACCGGAGACTATTTTATTTTTATTTTATTTTTATTTTTTTTGTCACACCAAATATTTACCACTGTTTACTGCTCTTTACAGTATTTTTTTTTAAATGTAGAAACATTTAACTTCATTATTTTGAAGGCATCTTTGCTCTACAGCATTTCTTTGCATGTGCCTAAAACTTTTGCACAGTACTGTGTGTAATTATATATATATATATATATATATATATATATATATATATATATATATATATATATATATATATATATATATATATATATATATATATACACACACACACACACACATACACACACAGGTGCATCTCAATGAATTAGAATGTCGTGGAAAAGTTCATTTATTTCAGTAATTCAACTCAAACTGTGAAACTCGTGTATTAAATAAATTCAATGCACGCAGACTGAAGTAGTTTAAGTCTTTGGTTCTTTTAATTGTGATGATTTTGGCTCACATTTAACAAAAACCCACCAATTCACTATCTCAACAAATTAGAATACTTCATAAAAAATTGAATTTTTGTGTGTCTTTTGTGTATGATTACAGATTCAGCTCGCTCATCCGGTCTGAAACATAATAAACAAGTGAGTAATTGTGTCTGTGTGAATGTGCGAATGTTGGAATTTGCCTGAGTATCTGTGTATGCACTATTGTTATAAGTGCATTGCTGGTTTTTAGAATATGATATAATTCTATAATATATAAGGAGTAAAAACTAGGATACATTCTTTAATGGGAAAATAATCAACAATGGCATGGTGCAATACTGCATGACATGAAGTGGATTTACTGTTACCACCCTGGACTAGTGGCTACCATGCGGCGCTCTCATTGCCGCAGCCCCGGTTCGATTCCTGGTAAGGGAGGGTTACCGGGCCCAGCCACTGGAGGGTTGCACAAGTCAGTGCACTCTCAATGCTGGTCCCAAGCCCGGAAAATGGGGAGGGCTGTGTCAGGAAGGGCATCCGACATAAAACTTGTGCCACAATCAACATGCGGCAGGTGATCCGCTGTGGTGACCCTGAAAACAAATAGTGATGTTAATAAAATCCCAGAAATGGTAAATAAAAGTTTCCTCACAGAAAATTTCACCATATCACTCCTTTGCCTGAATCCTGAATATCTTATTAGCTCTCGTCCATGGTGAGGAAGTTCACTCTGTTTTGATCCTATGACTTCCTGTTTGAGCTGCTGAACTCTATTGTCCTTAGTGATCTGAGCCGCCTCATAGTGGCCTACTGTAACTCCTGTAACTTCTGTGGTGTGTCTGTGTTCAGGACTGTTTCTTTCTGGACTGTGACTTTTTTACAGAACTGTGACCTACAAAACCATACTGATCACAAATCCATGCCAGTTTGTTAACAGTTGCATCTTCTAACCATTCCTTATGTGTGTGTTTTTTTTTTGTTTGTTTGGTTTTTTTTTCCTTGCTAAATTGCTTTAATGAAATGAGAAGTTTGAGAAAGGAGCTATATAAATGACACTTTTTCTCTAGGGAGCCAAGCTCCAAAGGTGCATAGGCACCCTATTGTTATTCTACCTTTTCTTCTTCTTCTTCTGGATAGTTGTCTATGGAAGCCCATAGAACTGTCTGGTAAAAAGTTGTGAAATTTGGCATCCTGATTGAAGAGGGTCTAAGAAACATTCTGACCAAATTTGGGCCAAGAGCTTGCAATGCTCTAGCACCAACATCGGGTCAAATTTGGGCATAATTTGGATGTTTATGGTCATAAATTTTGACCCATGTGTCCAAAATTTAAAAACCCCAGAGTCCCTGGGTCGAGATGAACGCATCTTCAGGACCATGACCTGAGGCTATGCAACAAATTTTGTGCCAGTGCCACCTACAGGTCAAAAGTCACAATAATGCTTACATCTAACTGCCATTTTTGCTACTCCTCCTCCAAATTTTCAACAAATTTGGCTCACATCATCTTGAGACCTGTCTGAACAAAATTTATAAAAGGAATTTTGATATTCAAAACCGTTCTCCTGTAATGTGCTAGCAATAAAACAGGATGTGAGGGTGTATCTCAGCAATGCATCTACATATCATCACAGAACTTGATAAGCAGGACCACACCCTGAATGTGCCCAAGAAGTTTCATGATTTTTCCCTCACATAATTTTAATAATTTGTGCTAAATGCAGTTCTTTTTTCCTATAGTTATCTGGAGTATGCTGAAGTGAACACACATCAACATCTGAAATTCAACTGCACTTCCTGTCAACCATCTTTGATTTTGTCAAAAAATTGCACCTCCTCCTACAAATTATGTCCAGTCAACACCAAATTTGGCATATATCATCTTCAGATGAATCTGGACAAAAGATATTCCAACACTGTCTGTGGTCAAAACATACACATCATGAATGAAACTATAAATCACTTTTGAATCCCTTTGCCTAAAGTTATGGCTCTGTGATTGCTTAGGCAACAATTGTAGCGTGTCTGTTCTTCTCCTTCTTATTATTATTATTATTAGTAGTAGTAGTGCTTAACAATTTATTCTTTGTGTCATGATCCTACTGTGCTTTATTGTGGTTCATTATTAGGAATGCTTTATTACAGTTTAAATATGAACCTGCTTCTGACCTCCACTGACCAAGATGGGGAATTTATTTAGTGCTGTAATCACATTTGATACATTGAACTTTTTCTGTTTCAATTATGCCATTTATGGTTTTGTTTTTTTTTTTTTTTTTTTTTAAGTAGAGCTATACTCTAAACAATAAATAAATGATAAATGTATATATGTGACAATGGTGTGTTGAAATTCTCTTTCCTATATCAATATAAAAGGACTCTAAGTGGGTGGAGACTGTCTTCCTACACCCATAAGTTCAATTTACTTGTATTAAGCTTGCATTAGGACAATCCTCAAATCATTTATATGAACATTATAAAAGATGTTCCAAGTGTACTGCTATAAAATCTAAAGAAATGTCAAAAGACATCCAAGCATGAACAAAACATGAGGATTAAATAGAGAGCTGTCCTCAGACTGGTACATCCACCGTTTTCTACACACACGAAGGGGAAAGAAAAAAAAAAAAAAAAAAAGTTTATGTCCTGTTGCCAGGCCCGGACTGGCAATTAAGAAACTCAGGAGAAATTCTGGTAGCCTGACCTGTGTTGCAACTGATTTGGCTTGCTTTTTGTTTTTTGTCAACTTGTGATGCCACCAACTGACGTGCACTTCCTGCAGTTCCTGTAAATTATGTTTGGTCCATATAAAGTCAAACTTGATTGATGAATAAATCATGAGCCCACCAGACTTTCAATACTATTGGTCATCATTCGCCTCATCTCTGTAAGCAACATGAAACAAATCAATGTAAATGCACTGAAGAATGGGCAAGAAGTGGCTAGTTGGAGATGAGTGAAAGGTCACAAAAAAAGCAAGCACATAGCTAATGTTATCTAATTAGGCTGTATTAACCACAATATCATTATCTAGCAAATAAAACCACAACTACACTGCAAAAGAGATATCTTAGCAAGTGAAAATACATTGAATATAGTTACATTTATCTAGTATTTCCTATTATTAAGATTATAATAAACCAAATATAAAATTATTGAACCTATTGGAGACCTTTTTTTAAGTTGTATTTAACATTTTTTTTTATTCTATTGGCAGATAATTGTGCTTCAGTCTAGAAATGAAGACTTAAAATTTGCTAAATAAATCAGCCAATATAACAAGACTATTTCAAGATGAAATTAGCAAAAATATATATCTAGAAGGTTTAATAATCTATTTGGTTTGCTGTAATCATATGATAGAAAATGCTAGATAAATCTGACTATGTAAAAATTAAAAGATTTTTAGGCTGATTTGGCTGTTGCTACCAGAGTGGTGGGTCCATTAAAACTCATTCAATCATTGGTGTATTTTTCCTCAGTTTATTTCAACATGTAGGAGTAGACATGTGCTGGTAATTGTTGGCTTCTAATAAAACCATAAACAAATAAAAACAATTAATGTAATACAAACACTTTAACATGTCTTAAATCATAGATCTGAAATCAGCTTTAACAAATCCAATAAATATGTAGTATCAAAGAAAAACACAACTAGAATTCAATGCATGCAAAACATCAA
Source organism: Cranoglanis bouderius (assembly GCA_023630585.1). NCBI lineage: Eukaryota > Metazoa > Chordata > Actinopteri > Siluriformes > Cranoglanididae > Cranoglanis > Cranoglanis bouderius. The sequence continues at coordinate 14,000,084 of CM042559.1, forward strand.
ACACATCATACCTGAAATCAAACAAGCAAGCAAGCAAAGAAAACTTACATTATCAACTACTCAACAATTCCACACAGCCCATGTCTGAATCAAGGAGTGGCTTCTTACCTCCAAACACTGAGACTATGGCTTAATTAGTAAGAAGCCACAGGTGTTCTCATTAAGATTTAGTCAGCCAATCAAATCACATGATGGTAGCAGAATTTTCGACAGACTGTACTCAAGATATTTTCGGTGGTAATTCCCGGTGGCCTGATGACTGATTTGGGCCACTGCCCTGCTGCTTGTTTGTTTGTTTGTTTTTAAATTAATTAATTAATTTATTTATTTATTTAATCATTATTATTTTATTGCTTGTCCAATGTACTCAAGTGATCCTTTCTGAATTCTTCATTCAATAAGAAATCAATATGAAATCACCAGTCTGTTAATCTTGACTTGCAACGCTATTCTCCTTAGTTCCAGCAAATGGTTTCTTACAGAGGCCAGGTGGAACAGAGAGGGAAAGGGCACGCAAAAGGAAAGCCCTCTAAAAAGAAGCAGCAAAATGTAGCAAAATTACTGACATGTTCAGGGCTTCAAGTGCAGGTCAGTCTCAACTGTAAATACTGTAGCTTTGTGTTTGCTAACTTAGCTAATCAAGTATTAACCACAGTTTCACTACTAGCAAACGTTAGCACTGTTACTATCGTCACTCAATATGCTAAAGGACAGCATTATCTACTGTATAGTTATAATACTAAGTAATTTAGCAGAGAAATATCCAAATTTATGTACAGTACATATAGGGAGCGCTCCATGTTATTTTAAATGTTGAAATTAGAAATACAGCTAGAGTAAACAACAGCAGCAACAACAACAACAAAACACTTTTTCCAAGCTATGAGTCATAAAAGGTAATATCATGTTTAATATTGCACTTCAGAATCAACCAAGAAGGGTGAGTGAGAGGACAGGTACAAGATGGACAGATAAAAAAAAAAAGTTTTAAGCTATTTTGACACAAGTGGCAATCTCAATTTTTCAATCTTGCACTAAAGAAATGTCATGTGTGGGGGTCATTTAGAAAGTCACTTTTAATATGCCTACCCATTTGTGACACTGAAGGTGTCACTTTAACATTTGTTTTATTATTGTTAAAGGTCATTCAACTCATGTCTTTCTTTTGATAGAACACTTTTGAACACTCACCAACCAAATTATTAGGAACCCTATATTCTAAAACTAGGTAAAACTGTGGGTTCTGAGGTGCTTTTCAGCTCACCACAGTCGTAAAGAGTGATTAATTGAGTAACTACAGATTTCCTGTCAACTCAAACCAGATTGGCCATTCTACTCTGACCTTTCCCATTAACAAGGTGTTTCACTGGATGTTTTTTTTTGTTTTTCACACAATGCTGTGTAAAACTCCATTGTGTGTGAAAATTATAGGAAATCAGCAGCTTCTGAAATACTCAAACCAGCCCATCTGGCACCAACAACCATGCAACTGTCATGAGATCCCATTTTCTGATGTTTGATGGGAATAATAATTGAAGTTTGTGACCTGTACCTGCATGATTTTATGCATTGCATTGCTGCCAAATGATTGGATATTAGATATTTGTATGAATGAGCATACAAATAAATTGGACCGTGAGTGTATGTTACAGTAGGTGGTCGGAGGTCTCAATAAGTTGTAAAGGGTGTATGGGATGGCCTGGAATGGGTGTGAGACTCCAAGGCTGAATTTTTGGCCCAGTCCCTATCAGTTGCAATGCATAAAAAATACCCAAAGACCAAGATCTGGTCACCCAGACTCAGCTATGAGAAATTTACATGTCATTATGTTAAATTATATACAAAATACACAATTATATACAAAATTATGTACATTTCTGATTCTGACCTCTGATCTCCACAAACCTGATGCAGTAGACATGGGTATGTATGTACTGAAATTTCACAACTTCTTATGCCAGAAAAGATGAGTTCTAGGTATTGCTGGAAAGACATGTGACCAAGGATACGCTGTGTGATTCATGTGAAGCAGCACAACCAAGCTAAAGCACAAAGGTCTCAGCTGAACACTGGGTGGCTGACTATGAATATTTCTATGTGACCTTGTTCAAATGTGGAAATTTGTTTGCTTTTTCAATTTCATCAATTTTGTAATGAATGTGAAACAATTAGAAGTTGTGAGACTTTGAAAACTGTAAGAAAACTGTGAGAAACTATGTGATATGAGGAACTATGCTGGACGTTGGCTTTTGATTGCAAGTTAAATGCTGTTAGTATTCATAGTGATAGAAATTACAGTAAGTTATATGTTGGGTCAGTTGTTTCACTTCCCAAACAGTTCAGTAAAACTGGCATAAGGAGATTGAGAAAGTGTGTTTCAGGCATAAAACAGAGCAACGTTATGTTTATTTGGAGGGTTCCGCCCATGTTTTCCAGCACGGAAGCTTCTCAGCAGAAATATTTCAGCTTAAACGAAAATTCAAGCCCACACAAACCCAAGCTCAGCAGCATGCTGTCAGATGAAGTAACTTTTGCTCTCCATCACAGACTCTCTCTGCTTGCCATGGTGTGTTTTTTTTCTGCCCAAAACTCTGATTGACTGAATGCAGCTGACTCTGAATGGCATTCCTAATAGAGTGGTGCAGGAATGAGTCCTAAAAACTGGAAATGAGTTAACATTTTAGCACTTTCATTTCCATCGTCCTGAAGTCAATGGGTTTTTTGAAAGGGTTTTTGTTTAAATGCCTGAAATAAGGTCTGTGGTTAACACAAGCTCAAGATATTTTCACATTTTATTGTATGACATAAAATACATCAATAATACCCCACTTGTGATTCTGATAAGCCTGTACGTGTGAAGGCTTGAAGATTCTGAGGCCACATGAAAAAAGGTGTTATGGTCAGATGAGACTAAAATTTAATTATTTGGGCTCAACACCAAACGATATGTCTGGCAGAAGTCCAATACAGCTCACCATCCAAATAACACCATTCCTACAGTAAAGCATGGACGTGATAATATCCTGTTATGGGGGTGTTTCTCTGCAGCAGGGACTGGAAAACCATTGAAAATCTGTGGAATGACTTGAAGACTGTAGTCCACAAACGGTCACCATCAAATTTAACTGAACTTGAGCAGTTCTGCAAAGAAGAGTGAGCAAATATTGCAAAGTCTAGATGTCCAAAGTTAGTAGAGACATATCCCAACAGACTAAATGCTGTAAATAAAAAAAATAAGGCAAATTAAAGCAAGGGGGTGATCCTCTTTCCAACGCAGTGATTCAGTTTTTTTATTTTATTTTTTTTTCTGGCATATTGGTGTTATATCTTTCACTTAGATGTTATAAGTTGCACTGAGTAAATACAGCTGGATAAAACAAAAACTGTGTCCGTCTTCATTTCAGGCTGAAAAGCAACAAAATGTGATTATTTTAAAGGGGGATGATTCTTTTCTATACCCACTGTACATGTGTCTGGTGCATGAATCTACAGTCTGGGCTAATAAGAAATCAGCCCCAGCCTCACGTCTTCATACAGTACCATTTTGAATATTTCACTTGCGACCATTTGCGTTGCTGTTGCTGTTGGTCCCACAAAAATCAAAGATAATCTGCCTTAAAAGAAACCCTATCTGATGTTTTTTTTTTATACTAGTTGTCCCTGTTTCTAGGTAAAGCAACATTTTTTGTTTGTTTGTTTATGTCTGTTTTCATGATTGGAATTTTTTATTTATTTTTTTTTTTTGCCTGTGCACTTTCTCCACATCCTGTTGGGTTGCTGACCTGAATATTTTTTGGATGACATGTCCGTCATGATTTTTTTCAAATATGGAAGTTATTTTGCTTTTAACAGCTATTTAGTACTTTTTATTGTTTTCATCAACTTTAAAAAACATGTTGATTAGATATGCAAGTCAGCACTCAAATTTCTCTCGAAAGTCTCAAAATAAGGACTTGTTCCCTGATAATGATGACTATTCACTTGTATGAATAATATCTATGTTACATTAAAAAGTGATTAGTCCCAGCTTATTCACTCTTTTGATATATATATATATATATTTATATATTTTGTTATCACTTTATTTGGAAAGTTCTGTATCAGCCCACATAAAATGAATTTGACACTGGGCTAGGGAGAGTTGATAGTCTATAGATGATCATTAAAAAAAACATTAAGATTGTAGATTATGCAGACTATGTATCAAATGTAGATTAAATGTATATTATATGCACAATTTGTGCGAGGTATATGTAAAATGTAGTAAGCACTTGTTGATTACATGGGGTGTAGTTTATGAATAGCAATCCAACAATCCCAATCCAAGTTCAGATAACAGGCAGACAAGTAAATGCTTAAATAAGCCACAATCAAAAACCAAACAGGCATGGGCCCAAACCAGGAAACACTATAGAATCTATAGAAATACATTAGAGAAGTAGAACTCAGGAAATCCTGGGAATTCCACAGCTGGAAATTGAGGGCTGACATGAGCCTTCAGCCTCCTAGACTATCCTGGGAAGACTGAGTGCAAGGTGCAAACACACCCAAGATGGTACGCCCATCCAGCTCAGGGCACCATGCACACACACACACACATTTACACATTCATTCATTCACATATGGGCAATTTAGCATAGTCAATCCACCTACCAGTGTGGAGAGGTCTAAGGAAACTGGAGAACACAGACAGTGACTTGAGCTCAGGACTGAACAGGAATGGGAGCCCTGGAACTGTGAGGTGGAAAAGGTATGCACTATACCATCATACTGCCCTGTGTTGTAATTATTGTATGAAAGGTTTAGGTTAAAGAAATAAATCTAAAATAAATAAATATTAAAGATATACATTTTGGATGAGATACCAATCTAGCTCAGCACGTCCTTCTAGAACATTTTTTTTTTTTACCACATCAACCTAATAAGAAGGTATGGCATCATATCAACTTCTAGTTGAAACCTCACCCCCCTGATGGGACACCCTATGAGTTTCACTTGTATTTTATGGAAATTTACTGATTTTTTTTTTTTTTCATACGAGCTTTATCCTATTTCAAGTATACAGTAAACATTTTAATGTGAGTTTATATCACCTTAACTCCAGTGTGCTGTTAGACTAACTATTATAATTAACATTATAAGCTCCTTAGACAGCATTACAAGTTTAAAACTTATTATTCATGACAATCAGAAACACAGTGCCACCTTCAGGTGCAATGACACAACATCAGCATTGTTTTTCCTCAATTTAATGAAGTTAGTAGTGTAAAGCATAAATATACAGTAGGCCTAGTAGTATACATATAGTTAACATATAGTGTGTCACTCCTCATTCATTCATTCAGTCAGTAAAGAAAGAAAAGGAAAGCATCTCAGAATGCACAACATGTCAAACCTTGAGTCGGATGGGCTACAACAGCATAAGACTACATCGGGTTCCACTCCTGTCAGCCAAAAACAGTAATCTGAGGTTGCAGTGTGTGCAAGTTCATGTCTCCACAAGACTACAACCATGCCTTGTTGTGCAAAAAAAAAAAAAACCACTCACTGCACGGGGTGCCATTAATTTGGGGAATGGACTGTGCAGTTACAGTACAGATATCACAGACCCATTTGATTAATTATAGTGCTTAATAAAAAAAAAATATGCGGCCATAACTCTATTTACATGTCATTTGCATCTCATTTACAACAAAATGATTTTTTTTGGACCAAAAATAATTATTTCTAACAGGATGCACTGTGTGAATTGACCACTAGGTTACAGGAGAGGCATTCAAATCAAAGGGCTTTTAGTATTTCGACTGAACAAGACCCTGTACTTCTGAGTGTTTATTATGAAACTGTATCTTATCAAATCTATAGAGTCATATATAAGAATATAGGCTGCATATTGTATGATATTTATTAACAAAATGAGTGCTAGAATGCACATCTTAGTTGATAATTGTGTAACTGTGGTAGCTTTATGATTACTTGAAAAATACCAACATACAAACCCCAGCCACAAGAAGGAGCCAAATATACCAAACTGTGTCAATTTCTTAAAAAGCTATAATGTAAAATGTGATGAGATTTGTTTTCCTTTCCTCTAACAGTGAAATCAAACAGTTTTACAAACTGATACGGAAGGAAAAAAATCACAGTGGATAGTGATGCCGTGTCACAGCACCAGGGTTCCAGGTTCGATCTTGAGCTCCGATTACTGTCTGTGTGGAGTTTCTGTGCATGTTCTCTCTGTGTCTGTGTAGGTTTCCTCTGGATTTTTCTCCCTAAAACTCTCTGATAGGTGGACCGGTTACTCCAAATTGCCCCTAGGTGTAAATGAGTGTGTGAATTTGTGTGTATGGTGTCCTGAGACACTGATTGGTAATCACATGCATGTCAGTAAGAACTTTGGGTGGGTTTCATGCAAATCCAGGAGCAGCATAACACTTCATGTGTTATTATGGGGAAATTATCCACTTTGAGGGGGTTATAACAATTCAGCATCATGACCAAAGAGAAAATGACTTAACAAGACAGAATTATAAGAGCGGAAAGACATTGGACCGCAAAGTGGAAGCGAGGATCAGTAGAACTTTCCTAAGTGGGATAGAAGAAAAATTCAACAGAAGAAAAGAAGTAGAAGTGAAGTGAAGCTGAATTTTATTCCAGGATGAAGATTTTCATCATCTTCACCTTCTACCTGATCTCAGGTCAGATATTCATCATTAGTAACTGTACAGAGCTGTCTTCCAAGAAAATAATGAGCGCTGTGTTGATGTGATGCAGCCTGCAAAGAGCAGAATTATTATAACCACCTCAAAGTGGATAATTTTCCCATAATATCATATGAAGTGTTATGCTTCTCCTATGCAACATCAATTTGTGGTTATAAATGAATGACACCACGTAGGTTTTATCCATTTAAATGTTGTTTCCTCACCAACTTCTTTTCTCTCTCTCTTGAAGCTAATATTATGTTACTTCAGACCTGAAGACTTTCCCAAGGCAGAAAACCTACTGACCTTTACAAATCTCTGACAATGGTCTCCATTAATGCTATTTATTGGTTTCATTCATGAGAATTAATAATTGAGCAGATGTTAGTGACTGTCCTGTAGTCAATATTGCTTCCCAGCTCAGATGACAGACGCTTTTGTGTCTGCATTGTTAATAGAAATTATACAAAATATGACATAATACATTATACCACAGCGCATTTGATTCCTCTAATCTGATTGGTCAGAAGGTATGGGTTAATTTTATATAACCGGACGGCTTGTACAGTAGTTCTGGCTGTAACATGAATGATAGGGTTATGTATATTCATTGATGTGGTGTAGTTTCTTGTTAGGAGACATTTATGTAACATTTATGGAAGACGTCTCAGGTGTCAGCATTTTGTAATAGTCATGAGTTTTATAAATTGTCCCGGAATAGGAAAGTCTTCAGGACAGAGGAATTTACACTTTTCAATTTCTCTGTAAAATGAGAGAGATTAAAGAGTGGCTGATGAGGGAGCAACTGTTTATAACGTGAGCAATAAGAGGAACTAACGTGTCTTGTTGATGTTCCACAACATTAAATGTAAATATAAACAGTTAAAAAGCGCAATATGATGTTCCTTAATGAATTAAACATTTTAATCATTGGCAAATCACTGTGGTATTATCAGACCATACCGATAAAATCCATTTGGGGGTGGGAATCTATCACACCACCCCGGCATGGATTATTTTCATACAACAGCACAGTCTTCTGTGTGTTATTCCTTACTCTGATCTTCAGACAATCATCCTTCTTCATATAACATGGTTTGATATGCAAATGATCATGACGAGTGCATATGCAAATTAGTTTATAGCGACTAGCCACCTATTGACCATTCATTAGCTACTTTACACTGAAAAGAGTAAACAACACTGTATATCAGTTTAATAAAAGCACAGTGTGATAACATCAGGAGAAAGTGCTGCAGTTTCAAAACATAAATATTGCAACATCATCTTAACTTCCTTAGAAGGCTTGAGAGCACACAGACATTTTTATCATCTGTGTATATCAGGCTGGTGTTAATATTAATCTCTTTATATGTAATCTGTCACTTGTTTGAACTAGATGCTATAATTTTTGCCCCTTTAATAAAATGGGCAACACTAATTGTGTGTAATGTTTACTTCATACATTGACATTTTCTACTCAAACAGGACTTTACCCTTACCTTTAAGAAAATAATTATTAGAATAACTTTTCTCTCAAAAACATATGTCAAATGTATGCTAAATACATGCAAATAAATTGTCATTTGTTTTTCTTGTTCTGTTTCTATATATTAAAGTTAAAGATATCATTCTTTGCATGAGCCCTGCATTTTATGTATTCAGTTTTGTTTATTTTCAGACAAAAGAAGCAAATAATTTGGTTGACTATGACTATATATAGCACAGATGTTACACACCCCTCTCACTATCTGTAGTTTTAATGTTTGCATTTATACTTCATGAAAAGATATTAAAGCATACTAGAAAATGAGTGATAATTGTTGTAGTTAGTAATTAGTAATAATTCCACAAAACCTGTGTATACATCACTGATCCTCTTGTGTATTTATTATTGATTTTTAATTAACAAACAGTTTTATTATTAATTAATTACATTATAATTATAATTCTTTAGTTAATCAAGTGATATTATCTACATTCTCTATCTACAAAAAAAAAAAGAATTAATTAAAATGAATGAATTAATTAATTTTGAGAATGTAGATAATATCAGGAACCTTCTGATTTTACTCACCTGAAAAGTGGAAAAAATTACCAGCCAAGGTCAGACATACATACATAATTTTCAAACGCAGTTAAGGATATTTTTATACTATCTATTTTTTATGATTTCTTCTGTTTTTCATTTAATCCTATTCTTGTTTTTCTTGTACAAATTGTTGCTTGGATTACATTATCTATCTGATCTCATTTTACTTTAATCTGCATTTTATGTATGCAAGGAGCGATAACAATAAACGATAATTATTACTATCACTATTAGTAGTAATAATGGCATTAAAATTGGCACAAGAGGACCCTAGTACTCAAACCTAGTGTGGAGAAATGTGTGATGTGTGAATTAACAGGAAAGAGCAGCACGATGTGATAACATCAGACACCCTCAGGAAGTGTCACAGTTTCAGAACCAAAATATATAATAAGACCTCACACCTTTCCCCATCCAAATATCTCTGTAAACTTTATGAGAAAACATACACACTGTTTTTTTTTTTTATTCTTCCACTTAAGCAGTTAGAGAAACTGCTTAAATTAGGCTGAGCTCTAATTCTCCAAGGCTCTTGATATACCAAATCTGAAGCTCAACACCATCTGATTAAATCTGAACTCAGGTGGCTCACTATAGAACCAATCCTTCTGATGAACAGATACATTATATGGACCCATTTTCTATACGCTGTCTGCATTTGTGAACATCCGTTTGCATTTTATTTGAAACAAAACAGCTACAACTGAAACTACTTTAGACTTGCTACAGGCTTTAGACTTGTAATATTTGTTGCAGAGATGTTATATTAGTCATGTATCCTTCAGTCTGCAGAACCCAATATAATGCTTAAACAGTAGACTATATTTCATGAAGAGTTTCTTTTTTGGGGGATGATTTGTGGGTAGTCCACAAATGAGCATTTATGTTGAATACAGGTAATATTTGACAGTAGCTCTAGGACCAAACTTGTGTGTACAAATTTCTACAGAATCTGTTCTTACTACAAGCCTCATATGGAGATAATTCTGGTGCACATGTCTCATATGTTTTTGCTGTGTAGAAAAGCATATGAAAATGTTGTTTATGTATACGTGGGGGCCCTGTATACATATACATTTATAGTCGCCAAACCCAGTGATGAAGATGGAGTTCTACTCATCCTCTTGGATCCTGATAAGATTATAAGCACAAGTTTCAGGGAACATACCTTCATGGGCCTAATGCTAATGGTACCAATGGAAAGGGATCATGATACACTAGTGTGACTGCACCAAGGTGCCAAACCTGAGGCCCCTGTCTTTCTTCTCCACAAATAAAAGCCTGTTGTGTTTGGAGATATGGATGAGCTGATATACCCCCAAATCCTTCTTGATATAATTTTTAATGGGTCTGGCCTTGTCAATTGAAAGGGAGTAAATTCCACTATGTGGTGGACAGGCACTGGACATCTATAATGGAGTAATTCAGATATTTGTGTTATGCTAAAAACCTCTGCTAGATCTATATAGCAGAAATCTTAATATTTTCTTCTGTTCCTGGCCATTCTATCTGGGTTGTATAACATGGCAGAGAGATTATAGCTATCATAACACTGCGGGCCCTATGAAATGAATTCGCCTAGCTCCCAAGGAGATTGTGGGATTGTGAGTGGATAACCAGGGAATGCCTAATACCACAGGGTTATTAGAAGACTTGGTAAGTAGAAATTTGATGGTTTTACAGTGGAAAAGCCCTGGGTACATATTTAGGGGTGTTGTAGCGTTCACTTTATGACCGCCAAGAAGCACACCCTCCAACCCATGGATGCTTAAGAGATTCTTTATGGGGACTAAAGGAATCTTTAGTTTAGCTACATTCTCATTTTTAGGCAGCCTCAGAATCGACGAAGGCTGGAAAATAGTGGGACTATGAGCAACATGACAAATTGACTGATAAAGTACATTCATGAGTTTAAAGAGAGAGAATAATTGAGGTGCTCATCTGGATCGAGGGACTGTTCTGGGGTCTTGACATTCAGATTGGGAGTGACCTTTTCCTCTGCAGTAGAGACAATGATCCTCTCGCCTTTGACTGGACTTTGTAGTTCACTTTACATTGCATCCATCATTCCACTCTCCATTCTTAAGTCAGTGGTGTTAGGTAGGGAGATAGCACTGGTTCACAGTCATCAGGCATGAAGGATTTTGTCTGTGTGAATAGCCAACTGGATGAATTGGTTAAGAAAGAGTTAACTGACTTTACATGCCAATTCCATTTGGAGGGTTTCTGTTAGCCCAGAGGTCGGGAACCTTTTCAGCTGGCAGAGCCACAAAAGCCAAAAAAGTTATGATTTTTCTTTAACGAGCCAGAGAAAAGTTAACATATTTTTTTGACATTTTTATATGTCTCCTTATTATTATAGTTATTATCTTTACTATTATTACATAATTATAAAAAGTGGTAATGTAATAGGCCATTTCGTATTTTGCGTTGTCTTGACCTAATAGCCTGCAGTTCACCGAATTAGCCTGTAGGTGGCACTTTGACTTCTATAATTTTAACCAACTATAATTTCATCAAATGCTAAATCAATACAAGATGCACTACGTAAGTGAGAGTAAACTGAACACTACTTACCATTAATGTGACCTCAGAATATACAAAATCGTCCGTCTGTTCTGACTGGAAAGAACTATAGAAACTTTTTTTTTCTTTTAGCCATTTCACCTTTGTTAAAAAACTGAAAACAGACTGGCTATTTAGTTTTCAAATGATTTATGAATTAGACCAGAAATTACCCCTCCATTCCATACTGTCCAAATAAATTTGAGCTTGTTGTGTCACATCGTGATTGGTTTGTGTACACATGACAAACAGGCATGGATTATGAATTATGTAATAATTTAAAATATGTAATATGTAGAGTTTTAATTGAATTGACACACTAGCTTTCATTATCGGTTTTTATTTCTTTTTTTCTCCCGCCGTTGAGCCACAGGCAATCACTGAAAGAGTCATATATGGCTCGCAAGCCATAGGTTCCGGACCCCTGTGTTAGCCCATGACGGAAAGCAGTTTTAAGTGCAATGGCCCAGTCTAGTAGTCTTTCAGTAAGCAGTGACAGAACTAGCAGTATCTTATCAGTGTCTCTGGAGTATAGAAAGGCAGAACTTGAAAACATGGGGGAGAATTACGTCAGGAATCCCATTCATTTAACGGGGGTTCAGTCATACATTTCAGGTAGAACTACACACGGTCCTTGTGAGTGTTTGTGTGATGTGTGTTAATGTGGAATTTTGGGTGAGAAATGGTGGTGCCATAAATTAACACCATTTTCAGGTTTTAGGTTTAGATTGTTAAGTGTGTGGTTGATCAGAAGCATCCAGTGGGTCCTCAGTGCTACCATGCTCTGCTACACGGGAGGGTTTGTTCAATAATACATGAGCCTTATTAGAAACCAGAGACTGCATGTTGGTTCAGTTATTTCCTGGGAAATGCGAGTCAAGGCGAGGCAATGACAGTCTTCTGCTATGTGCATCTTACATTACAACCAGAGAGTGTTTCTACAACCAGAGTAGGTGATTTCCCATTTACACTGAATTAACTTGTAAGACATGTTACCCTAATTGAGTAGAATGACTTAATGTAGCTGAGAGGTGTTAAATGTTCTATACTGTTTTTTGTCCTTTGAATGGATTTAAGCTCCAAGAAGAGATCTCTTGGTGTCACTTCTACTTTACTCTAAGGTCTGAGCCTCATCTTTTATTTAAGACAGAATTTATGGCCTCTGCAGCATCAGCAAACTGTGTACGATGTACAACTATATATAAAATTATTTATTATATTATACTGCAGTATTTTTCAGTATTATTTTTAGTATCAGTCCTTTGCAGGGCACCATGTGCACACACATTTACACACTCATTCACACCTAGGGGCAATGTAGAGTGATCAATCCACTTACTAGTATGTGCTTGGAAGGTGGGACGAAACCAGAGAAGAAACATAGAGGAGCTCCACACAGACACTGACCCAAGCTTAAGATCGAACCGTGGACCCTGGAGCTGTGAAGCAGTGAGGCAGCAGTGCTACTCTCTGCACAATTATGCCAGTCATGTCTCCCAGTATTCCCTGTGACTCAAAGGACCATATGAATGGCTTGATAACCAGGAAGTAGAACAATTCGGAAATGTAGCAAGTCAATTAAATAAGCTTTCATTGGGGACATTTCTTTGGTAGTCTGCATTCCAGGAATGGAATTTAGAATATTTTTGTGGTCCTAGTTAATAAGAAACATTTTACTTGTATAAGAATCAGTGTCAGAATCTACACTGCGCTAAATGATGGTCATGAAATGATTAATATGTAATCTATGTAATGTAATTAATATGTTCGTTAAATTCCTTGAAAGTCTTGAGGCAGGTACAGACATGCCCTGGTCACTATGTCAGAAAGTCAACAGATCTGAGAAAGACAGGTCAGAAACTAATGAATGAATATTTGAATCCTAGAACCTGTCGGTCTGTCCAGACTAACATGTAATTATATCACTTTTGCTATTAGATTTACTGTAGTTACTAAATAAATTATTAATTTGCTTAAATATGAGCCATTAATTAATAAGACAATATGGTGTTAATTAGTTTACTAGTCATTATCATTTACAACAACCACTGCAAGTTCACAATAATCCCATATATAATTGCTGTGCCATCGCCATTATTACTGGAAGATAATGATTGGCTTCTGTTTTCCTAGATTTCAATTTAAAGTTGCCCTACGTCCAAGCAGTGGTGACTCGGAAATTGAGGCTCTATTATATGGAAAAGGCTAATTCTTTTTTATTCATGTGTGTTTGTCAGGTAAGGGGTAATAATGGAGGTAAAGTACGATTGTAGGCAGAACCCAGGGAACACACTGCAATGCCACATCTGCCTCGTTTTCCAAGAGACCTGTGCCATTTTCCTTTTCCATGATTGTGTGTAAGTTTCAGCATTTAGATCATTTATTTAGATCATGGTACTCTATTAAAATCTCTCTGTGTTGCTATGATGTTGCTTCATCTTTCGTCTTTTCTTCTGACATGCATTCTGTGTTTATTTAAATGTAGAGACCTATGGGATACCTTTATGTTAATGGGCAGCACCTTGGTAATGTCTCAGGTTTAAGGTACTTGATTAACATTTGCTCACATAGTAAAAGAAGCAGCATGTTTCCTCAGAGCATGATCCAACCTAAGAGTTGCTAGCAAATGGCCTATACGTTTTAGAACCAGCAATAGTTGTGAGGTGAAATAGTAGACAGGTTAGCCAGTTCTACATGTGATCAGGTGTCTACAGTGAGAGTGAGAGAGTGAAAAAAAAGCATTTTAGAATGTGAACTACATGGTATACAATCTAAAAATGTAAGAATTATATTCTGCACATTAGAGCTTCCCATTTAGATTAACCATCAGTACATCACGTAAGCTACAAGAGAACACCCTTTTTGTTTTATACTCTGTATATACTGTACTTTAAAAGACCAAGTTATCAAGACAATTTAAGCAAAATTATGAATTCTATCAAGAAAGCCAGATGAATAATTAACATTACATGCCAAAATGATGTTGGGCTATCATCACTTTACTTGGCTTAGCCTACAGTTGTCATAATTATTACATTATCTAAACCACTTGGGGCTCCATTTAGTGGGGAATCCTGGTATGGCATTTTACATTTTAAGTAATTTCTTGCCTTGCTTGCACTGTAATGACACCTCAGTACTGGTCTATTTATTGTAGCCTGATTTCTGACTGCTGTGAAGTACTTTTGTTTGCTAACTATTAACTCTCCAGCCTTACAGAAGATACAACTAGTGTTTAAAGTGGGAATTAGGAGTACATTTTTCATGGGTGCCAATAATGTGGAAACAGTAGTGTATATTTACCCCAGCAGTGGGCACAAACACTTCTGCATTCTTCTTCATACTGCCCCTGTGTTTCTGCTGTCAGCCAAAACCAGGCTTTAGTCCCAGGTTGCATATATATATATATATATATATATATATATATATATATATATATATATATATATATATATATATATATATATATATATATATATATATATATATATATATATATATATATATATATATATATATATATATGTATTTAGTTTTTTAGTATATTTACATGTTGACCTTGTTGAACATGTTAAAGAATAAAAGCAGATGCAGACATCTCACTTTGGCTCAGCCTGTCACCAACATTACACAACACAACACACCCACACACACACACACACACACACACACACACACACTCACACTCACTCACTCATGTGCCAGGCCCACTCAGCACAGTATCCAGTGGCACAACATACTTTCAATTATTCATAAGCTTCTCATAGGCTGAAAAGAGCAAAAGATTCCTTTACCCGTCTATTATTTCCAGTGGAGTGCTATGAGCTTATGTGCAACACCCATCACAAAGCACACACACTCATGCAAACACACACCCACACATGCTGAAACCATGGTATGTGATTTCTTACTGTGCAAAGGATATCACTAAATCTTCAGTGACATACTGTTTTAATCAGAACTAGATGCCGTGATAATTTGACAGAAATCCTGTTCTGGAAACAGAAAGTTGGTGCTACATGAAAACAGTCAACAATAATTCCAAAAAAAAAAAGTCAGTTCAGATAAATTATTATTTGTAACTGCCCAACCCAACATCGCTGGTGGTGCTGGCATGAAATTTGTTGCATAGCCTCAGGTCATGGTCCTGAGATTGCCTACCAAGTTTTGAATCAGACGTTGCTGAGATATAGCCTCACTTCCTGTTTGGTGGCTTTGCTGTCAGATTCGTTGACCCAATACGGGCAAACCATTCAGTATTCAGAATTCTTTTGATAACTTTTATGAGGCTCACTCTGAAGATGACGTGTGCCAAATTTGGTGATGAAGGGACAAAATTTGTAGGAGCAGTAGCAAAAAAAAATAATGAGGTAAAGTAACAATAGGGTGTCTACAAACCTTCGGTGCTTGGCCCCCTAATAATATAGAAATACTATTTATTGGATTTTTGCTGGTTCTTTTAAAAGTAATCTAGCTTGCTTTGCCCTCACATTTCCTCTTCTACTGTATACCATCACACTCCAGAATAATCAGTGATTTTCAGGATACAAGATACAGTATGTTGTTTGTTGTTGTCAGCATCTTATGAGGTCTTCTCATAACATTCCCAAAAACCAAAAAGGAAGAGATTTCTGCCAGACATTGGAAACTTAAAGTTGGCTTTCAGAACAGAGTGTTCAGTGAATACCCATGCACTCAATGGCATACTTAATTTCAAATTTTGTTTATTATCCAAGGTCTTGGAATAACAATTAGAACGTCATCCTTTGGCACGACTGATTGATTTCATTCAGCGATGCTCATTCATAAACAGCAACATGATACAGGCTTAAGAGCACAATGGGCATCAATCAGAACCTGAGCAGACAATAAAGCTCAAATAGAGTTACATTGGCTTAAGGGTAAATGATTGCTGAGAGAGAAAGAGTAGAGGGGGTATGAGAGGTTTTAATTGCTTGCCTTTATAATCCTAGCGTAGCAAATGAGCTTATGTCCTAATTGGATGTTCCTAGTACATTCTGTTTTCCACTTTGGCATCTGTGCGTTTCATGACGCATCAGTGTTTTAGACCGCTGATCATCAGCTTACTTTTGATGCAGTTTTTCATTGACAAAATTTGTGGAAATTTACTGATCCCAAGCCAGCACATATGCTTCGTTACCAAGCTTTTGAAAAAAATGCAGGCATGGCTACATGATGCTTGCTGAATAATCTCCATAACACTGACAATACGCTAGTAACATTTAAAGTGAACAAAGCTAACTAACTAACTTCATATGTTTTTACAGGTGTATTTTCCTATGCATAGCTTGTTGTTTAGAAAAAACTAGTTCATATTACCTACTCAACAGCAGCTGCCTTTGTTTATGTATATGGTGTCTATATTGAGCTGGTGGTAGTGTCCACTCACAGACAAATCCAAAGCTAACACGTGTATTTGTTTTTGCAAATGTTTAGAAAACAATTGTCTCTTCTCAGTCAGGATACTGGTGTAGATTTTATGAGTCCACCAGACACATCTTTTGACTGTATCCAGAGCTTTACATTCAAACTGTGTCCTTGGGAAACATTGATGTGCCTGATAAAGTGCTAAAATTTGAATGAGGTTATAGCACATAACTGCTATGCAGTAAAAAAAAAAAAAAAATGGGAACAAATATGGCAGGGCTTGAGACTGGTAAATTGTAAGACATTTGAAAAGTTTGACCCCGATATTTCCAAAAGTATTAAAAACTCACATGTGGAGTAATTTACAGGTTTGGTTCTGGGAAATGTTGCACCCCCTAGTTTTAATTTGTCCCTGATCTAAAAGATCTATCTGCTTAGAGCTCTTGATAACTCATCAGGCTGTCTGTGTAACCAACAAGAGTTTAACAGATAGCTGAAGAGGCACAAGCATAGGCATCCCACAGGACTGAAAGAATCAGTGTACAAGTGTACAAAAGATATACATTTTACTTGTAAGGTTAAGTCCTTGATTCAAGCTTGTATACATACAGTATATATATTTCAGTCACTTGACTTGGAATTAGCTCGTATTGTAATTATTATGTTTACATTGTCTCCATCATTCCCTCTCTCTACACCCTTTCATCCAAAATCCAATCTGAGAAATTCGGTTTTCTTTTCCTTGCTCTGGAAGTTAGAAGGGAGTAAGGGCAGGTTTAGGTCTGTGTCTCTGCGCTGACTAATTCGTAACGGCACAAAATGCTGAGTTTTTGCTGTGTTTCCTGGGATGCCCATCGTCCTTCCTCCCCCTGGTCCGGTGTTCCTCTTTTCCTTTGCGTGCCTCAGACTCTTGATAACCAGAGCCTGCTGCCTCTGGGACAAAAACACTGGTGGTTTTGAACCATTTACCAGAAAAGGGGAGGAGTCTGTGGATGGCCCAGTGTGATGTTTAAGTCCTGCCCACACCACTTTTCTCGGTGAGATGTCTTTGAGAGTTCTGTGACGTAACCGTGGTAATGGGGCAGTTTGCAAAGCAGATTCCATTGTGCTCAGGTGACGGGCAGTGTGGGTCTTTTCCTCAATGGTCAGTAGGAGGTCTTTAAAACGTTGGCCTGCTTTACTGTCTAGATGCATTCTGGGTGATACCACTTTTTCAGAGTAGAACATCTGTATTTTTTCCAATTTGTTGTCATGCCTGTGTGCAGGTTCCTCTCTTGAATAGTTCTCAGAGTGTGTTGGTCTCAGGTCATGATCTTTGGGTGGTACTTTGCTGGAGTCTTTTTTACTTTCCAAAATGACTGGAGCATCACAAGAAATACATTTACAAAGCTTTGAGCTGCTTCCTTCCCTGCAGGGGCATTTCGGCGGTGACACATGAATCAGTTCCCTCTCACCGAGCACTGGGACTGAAACCACACAAACACAACAGAAATGGATAACTGAGCAAATATACATAAATGTATTGTTGAAACTATTTAAAAAAGTTATTTATGTTGGTTCCACACAGTGCTCAAAGGATACACATAGGTAGATATTAGCAATACTACCTTCAGGAAACAGGCTTTCTCTTGTCTTAATGTTGATTGCAGTGTCATTGGTAAAGACATCTGCAGGATGATTGGGAGGGGTAGACACTCTTTGCTCTGAGTTTGACTGTTTCTGTCTGATCACCTCCTCTGGCCTTCTCAGGGAGTCTCCATCTTGTGATAAGATCCTCTCTGTCTTACTTGACTGCCTCTGGCTCCTGTCATTGCTAGTCTCACTCTGAGTCTTCTGACAACAAGTAAATAAGTGTCAATAGGAATTTGTTGAGATGAACTAGAAATGTTTAAACAACATACACTATATGGCCAAAGGTCTGTGGACACCTGACCATTACACCCATATGTGCTTTTGAAAATCCCACTTCATATTTATTCCTCCTTTGCTGTTATAATAACCTCCACTCTTCTGGAAAGGCTTCCCACTAGATTTTGGAATATGGCTGTGGGGATTTGCCCATTCAGCCACAAGAGCATTACTGAGGTCAGGCACTGATGTTGGGTGAGAAGG
Organism: Cranoglanis bouderius; assembly: GCA_023630585.1. Lineage (NCBI taxonomy): Eukaryota > Metazoa > Chordata > Actinopteri > Siluriformes > Cranoglanididae > Cranoglanis > Cranoglanis bouderius. The sequence continues at coordinate 14,018,945 of CM042559.1, forward strand.
CCTGGCACACAGTTGGCGCTCCAATTCATCCAATTCAAGGTTTTCAGTGGAGTTGAGGTAAGGGCTCTGTGCAGGACACTCAAGTTCTTCCATATCAACCTTGGCAAACCATATCTTCATGGATCTCGTTTTGTGCACAGGGTCATTGTCATACTGGAAAATGTTTGGGCCTCTTAGTTCCAGTGAATGGAAATTGTAATGCTACAGTATACAAAAGATCTTTTATACAATTGTGTACTTCCAACTTTGTGGCAACAGTTTGAAGAAGGCCCACATATGGGTGTCATGATAAGGCCCCCACAAACTTTTGGCCATGTAGTGTACTGTATATCTTAAGATTAAAGCTTTCTAGCAGCACTAAGCAAGGAACACTACCTAAAAAGGTGCCACATGAACGTTACTGATTGTTGGATAGGTTAGGTTGGATAGGTTACCTGTTGCTGACTCCTCTCTGATGTGTTGCTCCTCTCATTCCACACAGGCTTATTCCGAAGGTTCCACTCACTGGATTCCAACTTCTGAGAAAATTTTGTAATGTCACAATTAATCTGTATATGCATTTATAGGCAATATTTTCATGCAAATAATTTGGTGGCATAACACCAAATTTTGCTAATTTGGTTGGGTGTAAGCAAATTTCTTTCCTTGTTCTCCCGTAGTTACTATTTCCATGGTCAGAAATGAATGCTCCTAGCCTGGTTTGACCTCAATGGAGCAGCACAACAGGGGTGTGACATTTAAAATCTGAAAAAGTACTTTTGAATCTAGTTTGGCCCAAAATTGTGTCTACAATTTCTCTCCTCAAATCTGCAAAGGTATCGATGTGGGTTTCCATTCCAACAAAAAAGGAGACATGCCTAATAGTTTTTTAAGACCAAGATCAACTAATTGAACAAAAAGAATCAGAATTCACACTCCTGTTTGGCAGGAATGAAAGCCAGCAGCCATACTATCTCCTTGTGGCTAAGATTTGATTTTGTGTTTCAGTGTTTTACCTTCATGCTCTTTGATCCTTTCTGGTGCCTGCTCAGTTTTTTTAGCAGGAGTTGGTAGGTAGCTAAGATGGTGGAGGGTTTGTTGTTGATGACTGTGTGTATGATGTCTGAGAGGCCATAGCCAAGAGCCTCAGTCATGTAGTTTAACACAGCTGAGTTGAGCTCTTCTGGATGCAGTCTAAGGAAAGTAATATATTCAAATTAGTTTTGGTAAACTTGTACTGTATATTTTGAGGATGTTAAAGGAAAATTCCACCCTAAGACTCAGCAAATATGTGTATATTGAAATGTTTGTGATGTTCTTAATGATTGTGGTGGTAATGTATTGGCTGGTGCTGAACATTAGCGCGTTACTAGCGCCATTCCAATGGGTTTTATATGGAGAAAAAAAAGTAGTTTAAGCTAAGAAATTAATTAAAAAAAAAAAAAAACTTGGACACCACTGATTAAAAAGATTAATATTCAAGCTGTTCAGGGTGGATCTTTTAAACTTTTAGGCGCATTTGTTTGTTCATTGCACAGTGTCTAAAATGGGTTATTCCAAGGCACTCTACCTGTTCTTATGGACCACAGTATGTAGGGGTCTCTTGGTGTAGCCCTCATTAAGCCAGCTCTCCTCAAGTGCTGCTTTCACACTCGGCCTCTTTGCTGGGTCTGGCTCCAGGAGAGACAAAACAAACTGCACCGCCCCTAAATGAACAAAAAAGAAAAATTAAAGAGAAAAGCTGACACGTGATATGACAACTTATATTTCACACTAAATTTTAATTGGACAATGTCAGCAACCATAATTAGCATTCTATATCTAACACTGATAGATATAGTTTTATAAGATCCCTCACATGCATATTCACCTTTCTGAGTTCTCCTGGTTTTAGCTCTCTTACGTCATTGGAGATCAAGTTTAAATGGCAGTCTCCTCTTTCTTACCACCTTCATGGCCCAGAGGTTACTGACGATTGGCAGGTCGACTTAGCACTGCATGGCCTGCGTGTGCATTTCGGTAATGCTACCCAAAAAAGTTGTCTTTGTGCGTGGCCTGCTTGCTCAGGTGGAGGTGTTCTTAGTGTCGTCAGACAGCGACGATCACATTTAAACATTCGCTTAGGGGCCTCTTTTAACCTCTGGGTTTAAACATTCATTTAGGGGCCCCACTTAGCCTCTGGGGCTTTAAAGACACAGATACACAGTTTTCCAAGATTTAAATTCAGCAAATATTCTACAATTAATGCCTTAAGGAAAATATCATCCATTTTTAATGTATCACGTTCATTTAGGCTTTACTGGAGTGCACAGGAGTATAAAAGAGAACACAAAGGTATGTTAAATGTTCATTAGTTCTTGTTGATCTACAGCGATATCAGTTACATATTGTGTATTTTGCTAGCGTGTTGGACCGAGTGTTCCACATGGGTGGCCACATAAACAGCACGGTGCTTAAGGGTGTGTCTGAGTGACTGGGATTGTTAAATCTCCACTGTTGCCTTGTCCATATTTAATGTGCTGGATCAGATTATCAGATAATCAGTGTGAGGAGAAGAACAGTTTGTTACGCGTGACTATCCACACCTCTTATCTAGGTCACCCCCTCCTTCTACGTCTTTTATTGTCTTTTTCTTACATTGTCTCTCCTTTTGATCATTGATCTCCATACCTCAGTTGTACTCAATCACTGGTGTGTAAAGTTTGCTTCTTTAGTTTGTACTGGAGCAACAGGGCTAATATTGCTAGCAAGTAACTGGGAGGTTATAGCCACCAGTTTAGCATTGTGCAAACTATTTGCCTAAATCACACCCTTGCCTAAAAACATATTGTAGTGACCAGACCATGGCATACTAATACTAAAAGTAGATCTCTTTATTAAACAATAGTAACTTCATATTGACTTGTAAGCTGCCAGAAGCCAACAAAACTGACACACGCACACAGCTCATACACGAAAACTCAAGCAAAGCACTTAATATCCCAGTGTACTTGATATTAAAGGTAACATTAAACAAGAAAAAATACAATATAAAGTCCCATGTGCAAAACAGCCACGCCTCCGCCACTATAACACTGCATTGATATTGTTTGGTTCAGTAATACCTTTTGTACAGTAAGGATGTGATTTAAATAGGTTTTGTTTGATAATGGTTCAATCTTTTTGAACAAGTAGCTATGGTGAATCAGTTTTGGTAAACAAATTCATTCCGTTGCTGCTGACGGGCTCCACAACTGCAAACCCCAACTGCACTCACTGGATTTGAGAGTCTCTATTGCATCAGCAAACAGCCTTAATACAGCATATGATGAGCCAAAATATATTTTATGTAGCTTTACAATTGCAGTGGCATTTGCAATTGCATAAATGCTGAACCTTAAATCAGTAAATCTTTCAGGTCACTTTCACTTGGTTTCAGCAGGTCAGTTGAGGGGCTTCAGTGAGTCCCATCCAACATAACTTGGTTGATGGAGCTGGAGATTTTTCTCATTTCAGTGTGTGCAATAAGCTAGTGGTTTTGTTGTTCTTGACAAACCGTGCAACTGAGCAAATTGGTGAATGAAACTAAACAAATCATTTAGCTGAACTGACTTTTCAGTGAACTTTTCGAGTCACTGAAAAGACACAAAGATTTCAACTCTACCATCAGCATGACTCTTTTCATGATGTTCTTTGGTCCATTTTTACAGATAATAGCATCTCCATCCATCCATCTGTCCACCCATTTTCCATACTGCTTATCCGACACAGGGTCGCAGGGAGCCTGGAGCCTATCCCAGTGAACTCGGGGCATAAGACGGGGGACACCGTGGACGGGGTGCCAACCCATCGAAGGGCACACTTGCACACAAACTCACACACACTACGGATAATTTAGAGATGCCAGTCAGCCTACAACGCATGTCTTTGGACTAGGGGAGGAAACCGGAGTACCTGGAGGAAACCCCCTAAGCACGGGGAGAACATGCAAACTTTGCGCACACAGGGCAGAGGCAGAATTTGTCCCCCTGTGTCCCCCTGACAGCATCTCATAATGTGTAAACTTAAATCTAAATCATGGCTGTTGTTAAGAGTGTTATAATATCCCGCAAATGTATCAAATCTCAAATTATTTTCAGTTATAACGAACAGTATGAAATGTTCCTAAAATAAAAATGCATGAGTGTAAATGTGTATGTTACCTTTACTAATGTCAGATGGGATTGTGCTGATTTCTCCATTAATCATTTTTTGATGAAGTTGCTTTATGTTGAATGGCTCTACGGTGAAGGGAAGAGTACCGGTCATCATGGCAAACATACTCACACCCCTGCACACACACACACACACACACACACACACACACACACACACACACACACACACACACACACACACACACACACACAATAAGACAATTGCAGGGATAATGCTTAATGCATAATGCAATAGAGTCAATGTCAGAGGTTGAGATGACAACATTCAACACTGCATGTAAAGAAACAAGCAAAAAACAAAGGGTATTCAGGTAGAATTCAGTTTCATAACAGAACTTCTCAGAGTGGAAATAACTGAATTGTCCTACTATTAAATGTATTGTTGAATAATTGAGTAAAACTTTATATTAGCCTTTGATAAGTGATGAAATTTAAAAAATGAGTTTTCGAACTTCTTATACATTTTTATAGTATGGAAAAGCATGAACTGACTAAGAATCATGGCAGATCTCTCTTTTTGATTTAGGAAATGTACACCTGTTATAGCATGCTGACTCTATTTTCCAACAGCTGTATTTTACTCATGCTACATTTTATTGTTCTTTTCCCCCACTATACACATATAGGATGGTACTCACACAGACCACACGTCCACTTTAGGGCCATACTTCCTGTGTGCAAGAAGCTCTGGGGCAGCGTATGCAGGACTTCCACATTGAGTATTTAGCAGCTCCGGGGAGAGAGAGTCTATCTTCAGAGTGTTACTAAGACCAAAGTCTGTACAAACACACACACACACACACACACACACACACACACACACACACACACACACACACACACACACACACACACACACACACACACACACACACACACAGAGAGAGAGAGAGAGAGAGAGAGAGAGATCTTTCCATTCTTGTTAGTGCATTGGCTAAGCAAAGGCAAGAGAGAGTATTTTTTTTTATATTAAGTATTGCAGTTGCTGTAATATGTATGTTTACTTGTGTTTATATTATTATTATCATTTTGCTTTTAACCACACTGCCTGATTAATTATCTCACTGGCAAGCAATTGTATGTGTAAGGGTTTGCACTAGTCCTTAACCTATAATTATCAATTCCAATTAATGAAATATTAACAATCCACTTATAGTATATTATAGTATATCAGATGCATAAAAGCCTGTTAACCCACCAAAGCTAATACACAATAAACACTCACCAACTATCTTAATATTGTTGTGTTCATCCAGGAGAAAGTTCTCAATTTTCAGATCCCTGCAAACAGAGAGGGGAAAAAAGGTCAAACAAATCTACCTCTCTATTTAGCTTCAAACAATGCTCAGACTGAAACTGTGTGCTTTTTACACAATTCCTTATATTTCAAATGGAATTTGCACAATTCCACAGTTGAGTTGTTACAAATATGTATTTAAAGTAAATGTGACAATTTACAAATAGCTAAAGTGTCCTTCACAACAATCTATATTTCACATGACTGACTTTAATAAATACTTAAAATATAAAAATTAAATTTTTTCTTCCATTAGTGTGAATCCATTTAGCATTTTGTGTTTGAAGCGCATGCTTTTCCACAAACCATCCGTTATGTTATTTTATTCACGTCCTGCAACAACCTCACTTCCTGAACACATTCACTATAAAATATTTGGAATATTCCACAATTTATATCGTATATATATATATATATATATATATATATATATATATATATATATATATATATATATATATATATATATATATATATATATATATATATATATATAAATAATATATATATATATATATATATATATATATATATATATATATATATATATATATATATATATATATATATATATATATATATATATATATATATATATATTCACATTCACAGACTTTTTAACTAATGGAGTCCCACTCAGTTAAACCCATGAAATTTAACTGTGGCTGAATTCTCACAAACAACCAAAATTAGGTTTTGCCAAAATTGGATTTTTCTGCCTATAACATACTTTGGCGAAGTGTAAGGAGTCATTGTAATGATCATAGGGGTCAAAACAGTCAGTGTGCCTAAAGATGTCTAAAACCTTGTTAGCAAAGTGTGATGTCCTCAACAGTGGTCAAGTTCTTGGATAGCTACACATAGTCAAATGGGCATAAGCCTAATCAATGTCAGTTTATAATAAGATATCAGCTGTCAAAATCTCAGTGATGCTCCTGCTCCACAGTTCTTTAAATGTAATTGTCTCCTTTTTCACTTTTGGGCTTAACCAAACTTTAAAATGCTTGAACCTCACTTAGTACTGAGCAAATGAGAAACATTTCTGTTCAAGAAAGCCTGTAGTTTTGTATTGTATATATAGTAGAAAATGTTAAAATGTTGTCATGTGAAGGGTTTTCCAGGCCGCCACACATTTATTTACACATACATGTGCATTTGTACTACATAATCACTTGAATGTATGTCCATGCATATATTCCTGAGAAACCTTTATTGTATTTAAGTCCAGTAGCTTGTTCCTGTTTGATTAATTGCCCTTGCTTTGTGTTACCCATGCTATAGGTCGATTGTGAAGTTTGTGCATGTCATTGACTTTTCTCTAAATGTGCTTTGCCATTTATGTTATAGGTTACATAAAACTCTGGGTTAAGCAATTGTTTATTTGTTTGTTTTGCATGGGCAACTCCCCGTGGTAGCTGAGTGGTTAAGATGTTGGACTACTGATCGGAAGGTCATGAGTTCAAAAACCCAACACTGCCAAACTGCCACTGTTGGGCCCTTGAGCAAGGCCCTTAACCCTCAACTACTCAGTTGTGTAAATGAGATAAATGTAAGTCGCTCCGGATAAGGGCATCTGCCAAATGCTGTAAATGTAAATGTAAACTCCCAGAGCCAATTGAACAAATAAGCAAAGCAAACTCAGTTTGGTACTAACCCTCACTTCCATTACCTGTGCACTATGCCGTGCATATGTAGATGATCAACAGCGGACAGGATCTGCCGTGTGTACCGGCGGACCTCCCTCTCCTCCAGACGTTTGCGTTCACAGATTCTGTCCATCAGGTCTCCTCCGGCGCACAGCTCCATGGCCATGTAGTAGCAGTTCTCAGTCTCCAGGGTCTCCAGCAGAAGAACGATGTTGGGGTGACGGATCATCTGGTGGATCCTCGGCTCACGTTTCATATTTTTCAACACGTATGCGTCCTGCCGTGCCTTCTTCTTATCGATTACTTTAATGGCCACCTGAGGAAACGGGGATGTAACATCAGGACCATCAAATGCACAAATTGTACATATAATCTCTTCTCATTGGCCGACGCAAACACGAGTGTGTGTATATGTAGATCTAGGTGTGTTCATCTATGCTGTTACCTGTTTAGGTGACTGAACTCCTATTAATTTATTTCTACATTTATTTCCAAATCTTATTATTAGTTGATCTTTGCCTATAGTGTAAAGCACTTTGAGCTGTATTTTTGAGTTTAAAGTTTACATAACTTTTAGCTTCTTTAACAGATCTATGGCTCACTTGTAAGTAGCTTTGGAGAAAAGCGTCTGCCAAGTAAATGCATATAAATGTAAATCAAAGTGTGAAAGTAGTGTTCACATAGACATTGGGGGCAAGTACAAACACAGCCTCATAATTGAGCAAACAGATCTTGTCCAGTGCAAACCACCCCTCCCCAGCCTCAACAGATCCAGTCCAAATGTTTAAATGTTAAATTGTGATGAATCCACCATCCTGTTATCCATCTGTGCCACTGTTTGTGTGATACTAATGAAGGGCACTGAGCAGCGATGGGGAAAGAGGCCCGCATGGCAGGACTGAGTTGATGCATGCTATTTAATCAGACTCTTGGTCATCTCTATAGCAACTTCAGAAGCAAAACAAAGTGGTCAGGATGGACTCAGTGACCCGAACTAGAGTTGGACACACAGACATACACATACACGCGTACATACACACGGATAAAAGTGACCGGATTGAGTGACCCTTGAAAGAGTTGATCACCAAGGCGAGGAAACATAGCATTCTCATTTGCATTTCACACACACACACACACACACACACACACACACACACACACACACACACACACACACAAACAAACACACACACCACATACACGATTCGTGCTGTTCAACAGTACCATTAACATTATATTTTGAAATTATGTTTTATTTTGAAATGCAATTCATATATTTTCTATGGAATGCCAATCTCAAATGAATTGCAGTTTAGTAAACTGGCTGAATTTTATTATATATACAGTACTGTGCAAAAGTTTTAGGCACATGCAAAGAAATGCTGTAGAGCAAAGATGTCTTCAAAATAATGAAATTAAATGTTTCTACATTTAAAAAAAAATACTGTAAAGAGCAGAAAACAGCAGTAAATGAAACAAAGTAAATATTTGGTGTGACAAATAAATTAATATTAAAATAAAAATAGTAGTCTCCGGTACAATTTGTGCAGTTTTATAAGGAAATGAGCTGGTAAGTTTTATTGAGCATCTTGCAGAACCAGCCACAGTTCTTCTGGAGACTTTGACTTTCGCACTCGCTTCTTATTTTTGCAGCAAAACCCAGCAGCCTTCATTGTGTTTTTGTCTGAAAAGTGTCTCTTACGTAATATGCTGCTTTCTTTAATGACACACAAACATTTTTCTGTAACATTTAATTTTGTGCTAGAAAACTATTATATAAAAATAAAATAAAGAACTATCAAATAATACATCTATAACAAAGTTTGTACCAAAAAAATAGGGTACCATAACTTTTGCACAGTACTGTGTGTGTGTGTGTGTGTGTGTGTGTGTGTGTGTGTGTGTGTGTGTGTGTGTGTGTGTGTGAATAATGCTATATTTTGGTCACCCAAAATTAGTGATACGTATTGTATTAAAAAATGGTTTAATATTCCATTAAAAATATTACTAAATAATATGTATTAGGCAATCACATGTATTTCTGAAAAAACAAAACCAAACAATATTTGTTGCTATACAGTGCAAAACAATTGGATTCATCACTAAGAACTGCTTTTATTTCACCTCCTAACCAGAACAAATGTACCAAATTATCTATCAAGTAATATTAATACTATATTCATTATCTGTCCTGTTTTCCACTTCACTTTCCTTATATGGCTTGTGTTTCCTGTTCTTGTTTCCTGCTCATCATGGCAGGTAATTAGTCACACATGTCCCTCATTTCCACTTGGTAGCCTGTATCTTTATATCGTCTTGGTTTCACTGGGCGTTTCCCTAAAAGCTGCATAACCAAGATGAGGTTTTTCAAGGGCAAAGCATTTTAGGCATATCTTAATAATCTGTACACATTTGTGTATTGCACCTCTCGCACTTTACAAATTAAGAATGTTATTTGTTAACACCGCCCTGCATCTAGAAAAAAAGTTTATGCTGTTTTGCAAATCACACTTGTTTTTACCTATTTTGGTCATGCTGAGTTCAAATATGCCACTGAAAATTCCCTATCACGTACTGTTTTCCCACGAAATAAGAATGAAGTTTTAAATAATTTTGCTATATTTATATTGCTTTCAGGGTTTTATTTAAATTGGTAGAAGCTGTCAAATTTCACTATTATTATTTATTAATTATAACAATAGGCACACAAAACATAACACTTGTTTACAACATGAACAGCAGACAAATAGTCTGTGAAATGTTTGTGAAAATCTCTAAATTAAGCTATTTCAAAAGACGAACTTTATAATAATATGTAGAGTGCTTAAGGAGTGAACTTCCTTTTGAGGGATTTTCTGGAATGGCTGACTTCTTGGCAGTCTCTCTGAAGGCACCAGCAGTAGTCAGCCATCATGTTCACATTCCATCTACCATGGTTTGTCCTGGTCACCCAGCTTCATTCCAAAATATGCAGAATATGCCTTTTTTTTACAAAGTCTGTCATTTTCTGCCATTGTTTGGACGTTGCAAAACACCCACGGATGTAGCAGAAATCATCTGGGCTATGCTCGCATTTCCGTCTTTCACTGGTCATTATAAATCCCTGAAATCAGGAGTTTTGGGTGCATGTAAGTGTGCCTAGCATTCATATAAGGGCTAATCAGAGGAAAAGTGATAAATGTTGCTCACCTATTGTACATAAACATAGTGTTTCCTGTGTTGGTGGCAGTGTATCTGGCAATAACTCTAACGTTTATGGTCCATCTTAGGCAAAAAAGCTCTACACTGGACATCAGGCTTTGTGAAAAGTTGTGATGCTCTAGAGCAAAACTAACAGCATATCTGGACTCAGCATCTAAGTATTAGTAAGAAACAACTATCAGATCCTATTCAGCAAATCTGATGCATGGCGGTGTTATCAATACATCTAAAGCAGTTTATTTTTTGCTGTTTGAAGTCCTCATATGAAATGTAACAAAATATTTCTTTGCACACCATTTGCTTAATTATTTTTTAATTGTTTAAATACTTATTGTTATTTATTGTTTAAATATTTAGCATATAAATATATATCATAAATATATATATATATATATATATATATCATATAAAATGAGGCATAATTCCACTTTACACTGTGTGATATGGTTGAAAGTTCACATGTATGTTAAATGATGGGGAATAGTCGCATACACATGACATGAGTGATTCATCGTCAGAATTCCACCAATTGAACACAGGAAGTGAGGCGCATAAACCAAATTTTCCAATATTCCTTCACCGGATTCGTACCAAATTTGGTAAGCCCAATGTCAAGATAGCCTTGATGCTAAATTTCAAAGGAATTCTTCGTAAGCTTAAATGATGTTGCCATGGCAACACAACCAATTTAATGTGTCACATCATACAACCAGGAAGTGTGGCATAATTTCACTCTGCGTTGTGGGTTGAAAGTTCATAGGCATGTTAAATGAGGGGACTGTTGCTACATACACATGCAATTAGTGATTTAGTGAAATTGCAAAGGAAAAAAAATGCTATGTTAAATAGTGTTGCCATGACGATGTCATCAAATAATGCATGATGCAGTTCAAACAGGAGGTGTTGTTTAAATCCCTTATATGCCATAGGATGTCACTCAAAGTAAACCTTAATTTACCTTTTTATCGGTTGTAGAAAATCATGTTGTTTGTACATAATATAGCATAATTAATTTGGGATTTTTTTTTAAATCCATAAAATTTAAATTCAATGGGTTTTTTTTTTTTTGCTTTTTTTTTTGTTTTTAAATAGATCTATGTTCCTAATGCACAATGTTATAGGTCACTTTTGCCATCAACTCAGTTTTGATTGAAATATTTCAGTGTTCAATGCTCCACACAGTCTAAAAATGATCCTGACGGTTAGTAAACAAAGCATTAAAAAGACATTGGTTACATTTTGTTCGAAATGGTGAGTTCATTCAAATTGAAGATCCTTTTTTTGTGAGCAGTTGTGTGTCTGCTCAACTTTAGGAAAGACCATGGGGGAAAAAAGAGAAAGACATACAGTATATAATGTATCAGTTCTTCATCAGGTGCTAACACATTGTGAAACTGATAAAGGAGACAAACTTATTAATTGACTTTCTAGTTTTTTTTTATTCCCTTCGTTCCTGCTGACACAAATGCAACAGTTACACTGCTAATTAGCTGATTATCTTTAAGGCATACAAGCTGATAGTCCTGTTCTATTCTACACCACAAATAACTTAATTTACATTTGTAACATTGTAGAAAATCTCTAGTACATAATGTAGTTGTGTTAGTCTGTCAATAGTAAGTTGGAATTACCTACAATGATCCACTTTTTTTTTTTTTTTTTTTTTAAATAGATACATGTTCTCATCACTACAGGTTATTAATTTGATCGAATCATTGGGTCAAAGGTGAAAGACGTTTTGAAACAGCAAAAGAATGCAAATGTAATATAAACTCATTTCAGGGCTTTTTATCAGAAATTAAAATGTTTTGTATAGTTTTTATTCATTTTATTTAATATTAATACATTTTATATGAGACTAACAGGAATTCTGATCAGTCACATGAACAAACATATTACTGTGGAAAAGAAAACATATTTAGAAATCTCTACCTTTAGTTGTTGTAGTTACGACTCCTACTTCGTCCTATGTTTATGTCTAAGAAGTTAAAGTAAAGAATGTACATTTTTATTTCCAATTTGTTTTGGTTTTTAAAATTTAGCAATCCTCTTTTTTTTATCATAGTGTCAATAAAAGTGTACTATTGATTTTTATATTAAACATTGCTGTTATACGATATAACAGTGCAACCACTTTTCAACTTTGACCATACTGTATATCAGGCTTGATGGGAGACTATCACACACACACCGTAAACTGAGAGACTGCATAAAAAATGGATGACAGTCCTTCAACGTAGTATTGACTGGCACATTTTAGCATGTGATGCTATTCCATTGATTGACAGCAGTGTGTGTGTGTGTGTGTGTGTGTGTGTGTGTGTGTGTGTGTGTCTGTCTAACCTTCTCTCCTGTGCTGATGTGCATACCCTCCATCACCTTAGCAAAAGAGCCCTTGTTGATCATTTTGCCCACCAGGTAGCTGCCCACGCGTTTAGTATGTGGGAAGTTTCTCACCAAGTCTCTAGGCACTTTCCCCAAACCCGCTGGGACTGCCCGCTCCACCTGCTCCAGCTCCCCTGAGTCACACGTCACACCGTCTAGAGACAACTTGACCGGAGTGGGCATGGTGCCACCTGCTCCTGTCTGTTCCCGGCTACTGAGACGATGAAATGAGTTGGAGAAAGGAGGAGAGGAACAACAAGCATGTGTGATGGATGGGCAGAAACCTGGTGCGATCTGGACTTCCTCTGAGTTCTTGCATTCCTCTCTTGATGTTAGTTATCCATTCCTTTGTGAATTCACTCATAAATGTTAATGTGATGTCTTCTGCGTGAAGCACTGTCTTCTCGGTATGCTTTAATGTTGAGTATCACTTCTTTAGTTTGTGCACCAGATCTCATTATCTCTATCTCTCTCTCTCTCTCTCTCCCTGCCCTTCGTCTCACAGCTCTTTACTTGTGTCCCCCCATGAGAAGGTTCCTCTGTCAGTCTGGTTGCTTCATGCACTCCTAATGCGTGTGTCTATGTGTGTGTGGTGGATAATTAACTGTATCTGGTCTCAGGTGCAGTCAGCCAGTGAAGAGAGGACATACAATACCATAATAACCTCTGCTGACACACACACACACACACACACACACACACACACACACACACACACACACACACACACACACACACACACACAAACACGCACGCACACACACACACACACACCCTTAAACCAACACAAAATGTTCACACACGTTGTCAGAGACAGCTGGCACAATCCTTTACATTTTGATAAAAATGATCTTCACCTCTCTTTCAACTTTCACCTTCTAACACTTGTCTTGTTTTTCAGTTGCTGCTGCTTCCTCTCTTTCGGCTCTTTCCCCTCTCTCTCTCTCTATCTCTCTCTCTCTCAGTAGGGGCTACACTGACTTTGAAGTTGAGCTCTCCAGATTTGACACGCTGAACCCTAAAGTGTTTTGATCTGAGACGTTTTAAGTGCACATGAGGCACAGCTCACTAACTTCTGCTCGCTGCTGCAGCCAACAACAGCAACAGTTCTCGGTTCTCGAATGCTCTTCAGTGAAGCATAACCACTTAGAATGACAAAAAGCAAACACAGTTGCACTCTGCCGGTCAAGATAAAAACATTAAGACTTAAAGTACCCCTAAGCTCAGAAAATGTTCCTTTTGGATGGCTGATACTGGGTATATATTTTTATATATTATTATTTATATATATTTTTCCAATTAGAAACAGAAAATATTTTATCAGAATTTACAGTATTGTGTGATCTCATAAAATAGGCTCTGTTCAATATGCCAATTATACACTACCTACCTAATTAGCTAGGGAAAAAAAAATCAAGATCCTTATATAATATACAGGGTGTCCCAAAAGTCTCCATACAGTAGGGTACTATGTTTGCCAGCTCCACATTGGTTGTGCCTTCGTCAGTGGATGTTCGTGGACGTCCACTTCTCGGGTGTTCCCCAAAACTTCCAGTCTTTTTGAATTTGTTAATAAGTTTGGCAAAAGTGTTGTGCGTGATGTGCTGGCCATGTTTCCTGTTCAAGTCCATTGCAACCTTGTGACAGTTTCCTGATCCAGCCATGAGAATGATTTCAATACGTTCTTCTTTTGTCAAAGACATTCTTAAAGGCTATCTGAACAAATATATATAATATAAACTAAGTATGAAAAATTTTGGAAGACATTTAGCTAAAAAGTGTTCATTTAACCTATGTATGGAGACTTTTGGGACACCCTGTAGCATAATATAATTTATTATACTACATACTGGAATAGGAAGAATTATGAGACTAACCTAAAGGGACACTAAAGGGAACCCAACCCTCTTCTAGGTGATGCCTAGATTTTAATTGTTGCAGTATCTAGCCATACAGTAAAAGGCAAACAGTACTAAATATATTGAAAATGTACCAAATGTACTGTATGAGCACACTGTAAATAGGAGCTGAGCATATGGTGTTTTTTTTTTTTTTTTCCAATCACTGCACAATTTATTATTCTACTAAGATTACTATTAATAGTTTAAAAATACAAGTCCAGGAGGTCTTGAAAATATATATATAAATGTCCAACATCCATCCTGGACTTACTTACAGAAGCTTATTGGAAGATAAAATATGTGGGGCTTTGGCTTAAACTGTCTGCCAGTGTTATTGTGAAACCAAACTGCTTTTGTCTCGTTTGGTATGAGTTCTTGGAAAATCTATACTTTTGTTGAGTTTGGCTGTTCATTTCAAGGCCTGGGAGTTTAAAAGGCTCATTAGAAACCAATTTAGTTAATAGCCCATTAAATGTTTGCTACTTAATTATGAAGATTTTAGAGATGATTAAATGATTAAAAGAACTTAAAACTGTCTCATATCACTTGTTTGATTTTTATATGGAAGCTGTTATGAATAATGAATAAGTCTTTGTGCTCTGTTCCAGTGCTGCTGTATTTGATGTGAGGTTCTTTAGAGAGAAGAAGAAGAAAGTCAACTGTTTTTGGGGGGGTTTTGTTTGTCATTGTAAATATTAACACACAAAATATAGCAAAATGTATCATTTGATTGTGGAGCCATGCTGGTACAGCTCCAAGGTCCAGGGTTTGATCCTGAGCTCTGGTTACTGTGCACTGTCTCATGTTCTCTCTGTGTCCATGTGGACTTCCTACAGTTACTTGGGTTTCCTCCCATTTCAAAAACATACCTGTAGGTGGATTGGTAAGTCCTTTCAGGCCTGTCCACCAGTTCCTTTCTGGGTACTACATATAGGTAACAAAAACACTACACTGCTGAATTGAGCATAAAATTATAGTGTTCCTGTTGGAAAAAAAAATCACTATTCATTTCAATAAAATTTTATTTACATAGCGCTGGGGGGCATGGTGGCTTAGTGGTTAGCATGTTTGCTTCACACCTGCGGAGTTGGAGGTTCAAATACCATTCAAAGTCTCCACCCTGTGTGCGCAGAAATTGTGTATTCTCCCGGTGCTTCGGGGTTTCCTCTGGGTACTCCGCTTTCCACCCGCCTGTCCAAAGGTATGCATTGTAGGCTATTGGCATTTCCAATTTGTCCGTAGTGTGAATGAGTGTTGGGACCCCATCCAGGGTGTCCCCTGCCTTGTGCCACAAGTTCCCTGGGATCCAGGCTCCCCCATGACCCTGTCTAGAATAAGCAGTATGGAAAATGGATGGATGGGATTGATGTATAGTGCTTTAAACAATACACGTTGTCACAAAGCAGCTTTACAGAAATCACAGTGGCAAGGAAAAACTCCCTGAGACAACCTTAAGAAGGAACAGACTCAAAAGGAGACTTCTTCTGGCTGACACCAGATCGTGAGATTATAAATCATTACCGTAGCCAGGTGCAGAAAAGTGAAGACAAACAGCACAAGGTGTGTTGCAAGGATGTTGAGTATGAGCAGATTGTGAAAGAGTCCTGGGATGAGTACAGGACAGTCGTTATGATTACATCAGCAGTTCTGGTGAGATTAGGTGAGATTATCTACTGCAATAAGGTTGAGTCTTGGGCTATAAACTGTTTTGGGGAAGCACAAATATTTTGGACATCCATGTGGGATCAGTCCCAACACCAGACATCAAGATGAACTGGGCAAGTCTGGAGGGTGAGAGGAGATACAGCTGTAGGTATGTAAGGATCTGGCACTGGCATCACACACACACACACACACACACACACACACACACACACACACACACACACACACACACACACACACACACACACACACACCTCCCTTGTGCTGCAGGTGGCCACTAATCTGATATAGTTGATGCATACTTCCAGGACTTGAGTAGAAGTCAGAAAGGGCATGTTCAAAAGGAATGCAGGGTATGAGATCAAGATACAAGGAATAGTTTATATGTGCATATAACTGAAAGGGTTATGCTAGGGGTCACATTCCTCTTTCTTCATTATTTATTCACTTCATTCAGCTACTGCAGAATAGTGGCCATAAATACACAAAGATGAACATTTTATTATTCATTTTAAACCAGAAAGGTTTTTATTAATGCTCTTGCAAACAGTACATACATTAATAGAGGAGACATTTAGCCTGTTTGGAAGGAGTCTCTAGTGTCAGTGCGTTACAACAGTCAAAGGTAAAGCTGTAACCTTAAGTTTTCCACCAAAGTAAAGTTTAGGATGGAGGGCTTTGCACTCTGTGGTTTCTCTTTAACATGGCAAGCTGCATTTTTTTTTTTATCTTATGGAGAGAGAGAGAGAGAGAGAGAGAGAGAGAGAGAGAGAGAGAGAGAGAGAGAGAGAGAGAGAGAGAACAACTGCTGTTAGCTGTTATACCTATGGGTTATAAATTAAGTGATAACAATAATTACCTTGTTTCCTGGATGCTCCACGACATTAAATGTGACTATAAACAGATAAAACATACAACCTATCATTCTTTAATAAATAAATAAAAATTGTACGCGTTGGCAAATTGCTGTGGTATAAGAGGAATAAAACACTTTGGGATGTGCTGTTATTGGAAAAATTAAACTTTGCATCCATCACACCACCCTGTTCATTATTTTCCTATGACAATACACCCCGAAGTGATGTTTTTCCTTACTCAACATGAAGAAGCAACATCATAATGCTCTGGCATTCTAGTGTTTTTATATGAACAGATTCAGTATAATTCAGACAAATGGACAGGAAAAACTGTGTCTATGTGAGAGGAAACTCATCTCAACGTCCCCTGCACTGCCTCAACTTCACCCGACTTTTATATCTATGGCTCAAAGGAGCGAATGAGGAAAAGCCAGCGTTCACACGTGTGCACACACACACACACACACACACACACACACACACAGGAAAAACGTCTTGCGTTCATCCCCAAAAATGTGTTCCAGCCCGGAGGCTTTGGCATAACACCATGCGGTCAAATTAATAGTCCCGAAAAACCCCTGGTCCGCTTCCTGCTCTGTAAGAAACGAATCCCCAGCAATCCATTAAGGCATATTTTAACACCAAATAACTTCATAAAACTTTGGTGGACCTCCTGCACACACACACACACACACACACACACACACACACACACACACACACACACACACACACACACACACACACACACACACACACACACACTTCTATGAAAATCGTTACAAAGGACTGTACAACTGTATTATCGTGTTGCGTTAAAAGATTATATTCATTTCTCCAGCTTTAGGTCAAGATTTGATCATGTGTATGGTCAGAAAATGTGTTTCTTCTCTTTCAGTGCATTTCTGTGTGGTAATGTGTCTAGATGCATAGAAATTGATGCCATGCACCAGTCAGCATCACGTTCCAGGTTTCTGCACATGTGCCAATGAAGAATAATGAGCCTTCTGTCAAATAAATGGTGTAACACATGGGAGCCACAGGCAGCAGGATGGAGGTGCAAAGGCTCTTTATTAGGGTTTATCCAAAATATCAGAGTTCAAGGTTGGGGTCACAGTGCAGCCAGGCATCTAGGGCAAATCCATATTCCATGGCTCCATGGCACAAACACAACTTCGGACAACTTAAAAGATCAAAACACCTAGGACCACTTTCTAGCCTATTACTCAGTTTGCCTAATGTAAATCAGAGTGACATTAATACTTTTGTTTCATCCAGTTGGGATTTAATACTGCACAAATGAAAAAGTCCAGAAAAAAATATCTCGGTAGTGTCAGGGCTTGAAACGTACTT
The DNA here is from genome assembly GCA_023630585.1 of Cranoglanis bouderius. Lineage (NCBI taxonomy): Eukaryota > Metazoa > Chordata > Actinopteri > Siluriformes > Cranoglanididae > Cranoglanis > Cranoglanis bouderius. The sequence goes on from CM042559.1 coordinate 14,037,425, forward strand.
GCAAAAGATGTTTAGTTGGGTCAGATCAGGATTCATTTGTGTTCTCACTATGCTATGAAAGGAATAAAACACAATGGGGCATGCTGCTATAGGAGATTAATCCATGACAGGGTGGTGTGATACAGTCTGATGCAAAGCAGAGTTACTGTTACCATCCCAGAGCTGATTATTTGGCTATACAGTGGATATGAAAAGTCTACACACCCATTTTAAATTGCCAGGTATTTGTGATGTAAAAAATGAAACCAAGATAACTCATGTCAGAACTTTTTCCACCCTTAATGTGATATTACAATATATAAAAATTCAGTGAAAAAAAGTAGGGGAAAATAGGAAAAATAAAAACGTTACAATAACCTGGTTGCATTGGGGATGTGGCTGTGTTCAGAATGAACCAATCCCATTCAATCTCATATTCAAAAGTAATTATCATACAGCTGTCATCAGTGAAATTATTCTGTACCCCAAATAAAGACCAAGTGTTTCTGGGTATAAAAGAATTTCCAAAACATTAGATGTACCAAGGAGCACCATCATGGAGCATTGTTGTTGATCAACAAGTTGAGAAAATGGAGCACCACAGTGACATCCCCAAGAACAGGGCATTCCTCAAAAATTTACAAAAGAACAAGGCAAAATCTTACCAGGGAGGCTGCCAAGAGACCGACAGCAACATTAACATAGCTGCAGAAATATCTGACAAGTACTGATTACTCTCTGCATGTGAAAACTATCTCATGTACTCTTCACATGTCTGGGCTATGAGGTAGGGTGGCTAGACGGAAGCCTTTCCTCACAAAAAAACATCCAAGCCCAACTAAATCACCCCAAACCATGTGGCAAAATGGGTTATGGTCTGATGAGACCAAATCCAAAAGGTATAATAGTTTCATAATTCCAAAAGGTACGTTTGGTGCAAAGAAATTGTTATGCTTTCACTTCATTTAAAGTTGTGGAACATCCATGAGACGAGTTAGTTCCTGTTATCACTTGCGTTATAACAGCTGTAAATAATTGTTGTCTCTTGTTTTACTCAGCCTCTCTTTTTTTACTGTCTACTGATGTTAATAAAACAAAAAAGGTGCAGTCGTGTAACCGAGAAACTGTGAAAACTTACTGACTGTTACAAAGCACTGACACTGGAGACTATGTCCATAAAACTTAAAAAAAAAAAAAACATACAGAGAGTATCACTATATCAATGATTATACTACTTCTGTTAAATAAGAGCATGTTTTATTAATCAGTTTATTATTATTATATGGAGCATCCACCATACAAATTCTTTGTAAGTTGTTACTAGATAATATTAGAATGACTGCATTAATATAAAGCTGTGATTTGAAGTACTGTCAGAGCTGCTGTTATGGAAAATGTATTGACGTTGAATATGATGGACACAAAGGTAAAGTTGTTCTGCCTGGGGCACAATAAAGCCCTACACGATACACAGCAGACTCAAACTGCCCTCTAGTGGTGAGCATAAGGCAGTGCAACTTCAGAGGTTTGGTCATCATGTGTAAATGTATGTCAGAGAGGGTAAGTGTGAATGTGGTGTACCTGATTTAAATCTCCTTTCCAACATAGTAGCCCTCTGGGCCATGTCCAGATTTTTTTGTGCACTCACACAACCCTTAGCCCTGCATGTCTTCAAGTAGTCACACACACACACACACACACACACACACACACACACACACACACACACACACACACACACACACACACACACACATATCTATGTACACACACAGGTGCACTAACACATATACACAGAACCCCTCACCCTGAAGCCATCTGGAAGCCACACAGTTCCACAGCTTCCATCACACGGCTGTCCAGAGGTTTACTGAGATCTGGTTGTCTTGTACATCTGTAGAGGGAACCAAGTTTCAACCTTAATTACAGCCAAACGTGTTGAGTGGGACTAATGCAGACATTCTACACACACACACACACACACACACACACACACACACACACACACACACACACACACACACACACGCACGCACACACACACGCACGCACACACACACGCACGCACGCACACACACACACTCACACTGCAAGGTGATGACAGCAGTGAAGTGAAGCAGTTGTTTCCTGAGCACTGTGGCCAGATGTGTCACACACACAGCCATTCTCTCTCTCTCTCTCTCTCTCTCTCTCTGTGATGTATTGTAGTGCATAGTAATACTGCCTTCACATGGTTCTCAGATGGTCCTATAAAGCAACAGTAGTTAGCCTGATCTACTTTAGTATCTTCCTAACCTGGTAATGTCAGTCTTTTGTAAAAAAAAAAAAAAAAAAAAAAAAAAAAAAAGAAAGAAAGAAAGAAAAAAACCTGTAACCATATAACTTATATACAGTACTGTGCAAAAGTTTTAGGCACATGCAAAGAAATGCTGTAGAGCAAAGATGTCTTCAAAATAATGAAATTAAATGTTTCTCCATAAAAAAAATACAGTAAAGAGCAGTAAACAGTAGTAAATAAAACAAAGTCAATATTTGGTGTGACAAATAAATTAAAATAAAAATAAAAATAATAGTCTCCGGTACAATGTGTGCAGTTTTATAAGGAAATGAGCTGGTAAGTTTTACTGAGCATCTTACAGAACCAGCCACAGTTCTTCTGGAGACTTTGACTTTCGCATTTGCTTCTTATTTCTGCAGCAAAACCCAGCAGCCTTCATTGTGTTTTTTTGTCTGAAAAGTGTCTCTTACGTAATATGCTGCTTTCTTTAATGACATACAAACATTTTTCTGTAACATTTAATTTTGTGCTAGAAAACTAATGTTTGGGAATCTAAAATGTTTTTTCTACTGACTTGATAATGTAGAAGTCATAAAATAAAAAATCTATAACAAAGTTTGTACTAAAAAAATTGGGTGCCTTTTGCACAGTACTGTATATATATATATATATATATATATATATATATATATATATATATATATATATATATATATATATATATATATATATATATATATATATATATATATATATATATATATATATACTTTCCTGTTTACTTTATATGTTCACTATAAGACCGTAACATTTGTATATAGATGGTGTTTTGAGATTCAGCAAAAAAAAAAAAAAAAGTGTCTCATGAAAAAAGTCTTCTTTGTTAGAATCAGATGGGCTAGTCTTTCTTAGTATTTCATAAACTGCTGATCACAACTTTCTCCAGCATTTCACATGCAATACTGAGAAAATCCAAAAAGCATCTAGTGAGCAGCAGTTCTGTGGGTGGAAACAACTTATTAATGAGAGAGCTCAGAGGAAAATATCCGGACTGGTTCAAGCTGACAGGAAGGCTACAGTAACTCAAGTAACCACTCTTTACACCCATGGTGAACAGAAAAGCATCTCAGAATGCACAACACACTAAACCTTCAAACTGCAGAAGACTTCATCGGGTTCCACTCCTATCAGCCAAGATCAGGGGTCTGAGGCTCCTTTGGGAGTGGGCACAGGCTCACTGAGAGATGAAGATGGAAAAAAACATTGTTTTGCCTTTTCCATTCTTCACCTGTCCAGTTTCAGTAAACCTGTGATTGACTGATAGTATAATTGCCTGAAGGAGCAGGTGTACAAGTGTTTCTAATAAAGTGAAAATGAAGTATGTCCTAAATGACACATTAACTCAGAGCCGTGCAAGTTATTTAGCCAAAATATTAATCATTTACCTCCAGTTCTCTTCTAGTGTTTCATTAGACGTTTATTATCATTGTCAATGTAAATCCAAGGGTGATCTGGCTTTTCTGTGGCCGGACCCAAACTTTGGAATAGTCTCCCCTTTCATGTGAGGGCTGCTTCATCATTAGCTATTTTTAAATCTTCGCTTAAATCATATTTTTATTTTTTACCTTTGAAAATGTCTAGATGTTGATGCTACTGTTTTTATTGTTTTACCTTTTTCTCTTGTACAGCACTTTGGGTCAACTTATGTTGTGTTTAAATGCGCTTTATAAATAAATGCTGGTTGATTGATTGATTGATTGATTGATTGATTGATTGATTGATTGATTAGACAGCTTATAAATGTGTTTTGCTGCTGTTGTTGTTGTTGTTGTTGTTGTTGTCACATATATAAAAAATATTATGAAAATCACAGTAGTATTTAAAAAGTGAAATTCATTCTGACAAGCTTAATGGAAAACATTAAGCCTAGAATTTTTCTGATGGGTGAAAATGATATTTTTAATAGCAGGAAGTGGTTATGCTGGAAGGACAAAAAATTTTTATAGGCCATAGAAATGAAGGGGGAAAAAAGCAAGTCTCTATGTTCCACGTAGGAAGCGTTACAGTTGGCACACGATGAGAAACCTTGTTAGACCTGTGAACAGTGACTTCATTTTATTTTCTCATATTTTCTTCTTATTTTATTTCCCTTTTTAACTCTATGTAATGTGTTTAATTGCGCTTTATCTCTAAAGCACTGTATAATAATTATTCTATGCATTATTATTTAAATTATTCTTATTTTTAATATTACACTGAGATAAAATCATTATTATTTTTTAGAAATAAATGTGGTGATTATTATTATTATTATTATTATTATTATTATTATTATTATTATTATTATTATTATTATTGTTGTTGTTGTTGTTGTTATTATTATAATTATTATTATGCAAGAAGACTTATTTTAAACATGGATTGATAATTACATAAAAATGCATAACAATATGTATTTAATATATATACATATATATATTTATAACTGCATAGAGATTTCATCTTCTACTAATCATGTCTATAGTCTAATTGGTTACAAATAAGTTTGATGTTTAAAATAAATAAATAAATAAATAAATAAATCCACCATCAGCAACAGACAGCTTCTTTCTTTCATCTGACATGAAAGGGTTAAGTTCACGAACACGTCGAAAACGTTCATATCAAATTTTCTTGAGAAGCTCCCACTTGTAATTACAACTTGAAGTAGACATTCATATGCAACTTTTAGACTGTAAACATAAATTGACCATAATTCCGGTAAGAGCCTGGCATGACCTGCTGTCAGACTGGCACACTGCTGCTCTAGAATAACGTTAGGAGAGACAGACAGGGGCAATATTTTTGGATATGTGTAACGGAATCAAACATGTGGCCTAACGTGTGTTGTGATGGATAGACGTGTGTGTGAGATGCAGAATTGACACGTATTAATTACTGCGTGCTAATGAAAGGCTGTGCGACCAATCCAAACTACCAAACTGCCACACACACCTCACAGCTCATAAATTACACACCTTCCAAAGGATCTGGCCTTGGTGTGTGTGTGTGTGTGTGTGTGTGTGTGTGTGTGTGTGTGTGTGTGTGTGTGTGTGTGTGTGTGTGTGTGTGTGTGTGTGTGTGTGCGAGCAGGGAGCACAGAGTTCAGCGACTAAATCAACATATTTTGGAGAGAGTAAAAGATGGACATATGTAATAGATGTCTGTATAAAAGGTTGTTTATGTTGATAATTACATGTAGCTAAAAAGCCATACGTTTAAATGCGTACGTGTGTGTGTGTGTGTGTGTGTGTGTGTGTGTGTGTGTGTGTGTGTGTGTGTGTGTGTGTGTGTGTGTGTGTGTGTGTGTGTGTGTGTGTGTGTGTGTGTGTGTGTGTGGGAGGGTGAGAGAAAAAGAGAAAAGGGAAGGGGGCAGAGGTGTTGACAGGCAGGAAGTGAACCACATCAGACATTTTTTAGGAGCGTAAGCCTCAGCTCTTTACCGGTCACACCCCTTCTGCTATCTTTAATGTTTGTTACTTTTATTGTCTTTATTATCCCCTAAAAACCCATTAGAAGTGCACATACACACAAATACACACACACACACACACACACACACACACACACACACACACACACACACACACACACACACACACACACACACACACACACACACACAGATGGTTTCACTCACTGTGCTGGCATATGGGGGAAACTCCCAGAATTCCCTGGCATCCCCAGCATTCCCCTTGTCCTGGCATCAGGAACCATCAAAGCCGGGCGGGCAGTAAAGCGTACATGTGGTGACCAGAGGGTGGCACTAAAGGTGATGGGTAATTGGCATTTGATGCTGATGTGAGAGCGGTTTTCCTGTGTGCTTTACAGTGATTTAGGTACAGATTTTGGGATAAAGGAAAAGCGTTTCTAGTGGAAAACAGCAGTGTGTCGTTGGGGTTAGAGTAGCTCAGACGGGCCTCAGATAGATGGTCTGTTCAACAGCATTAGTGAAGCAAAGGGTAAGGCCGGTTATCCAAAATTCCTCGTTGGCGAAGGTCCAGATAAGCAACTAACATGACTGAAGAGCGATAACAGCTTTTAATTCTTAACCGTTAGTAATTAGTGTACATCTGTGAATAAGACAATTTGAAGCTGTTCTGTTTAGTTTCTTACTGGTGCTTCATGTTAACACTTTTGACTAGACTCTGAACAGCATCTATTTTGAACTTGAAGCAGAGAATAAACACATACATCTTTCTGCCCAATCATCTTCAAGCATGTTGTTTTTGTCATCAACTTTTACAGTATTATCCCATGACTAATCAGGCAAGAGATGGAAAAAAAACATCTGAAAGTCGGTGAAACACTGGTTCATGTTTATAAAACTAGCAACTGGTCCGCAGTCTGGCAGTGGATGACCCCTAGTATAGGACTTTAGTTGGTAGGGCTATAGGTAGAACTCAGTTCCAGTCTTGAGACATTTTCTGTATTGACCTTTGAGTTTTCTCAAACCTATTGACATTTGTACTTGGACATGTCTCGGTTTTGAACACTGGTCTCGCTAAATATGGTCTTGGTCTTCCATCCATCCATCCATTTTCTGTACCGTTTATCCTATACAGGGTCGCGGGGGACCTGAAGCCTATCCCATTGGACTCGGGACACAAGGCGGGTGATACCCTGGACGGGGTGCCAATCCATCGCAGGGCACAATCTCATACACACATTCACACACCCTTTTACACACTATGGACAACTTAGAGATGCCAATCAACATACAGTGCATGTCTTTGGGGAAGTGGACTGGGGGAGGAAACTGGAGTGCCCAGAGGAAACCCCCAAAGCACAGGGAGAACATGCAAGCTCCGTGCACACAGGGCGGAGGCAGGAATCGAACCCCCAACACCGGAGGTGTGAGGCAAATGTGCTAGTATTAGTCTTGACTAAGAATTTGTAAATAAATAAATAAATAGTGGTCATGTTGTCTTTTCTTTTTGTATGCGCAAAGTTTGAGGAAGTATTTTCTTCTAGAAAAGAGCCTAACCATTGGTGAGGTACACGAATAAAGCCAACTAGTTGAAGTTTCCTTTGGCTTGAAAAGGATTTTAATGGTGTAGCAAATGTCAAAGATGGGCAAGGAGGAGGCGGGAGCTGGTTGAATGTCAACATAAAGTTTAATATTAAACTTAACATAAAACACAACAGAAGCACAAACATAAAGCGTGCATGCATCTCTCTCTCTCCCTCTGGCATCTCCAACTGCTCCTTATCTCTCTCTCCTGCTGATTAGACACCCCTCCCTCCTCCTCCACACATTCAGGCCCCTGGCCTGACGTACACCCCCTCCTCCCCTTTTGGGAGGAGAGGTGCTGCCTTCCGGCCACGCCTCCTATGGCCAGCTGGCCCGGCATCCTTTGAGCAAGAGGAGAGACAAGGGGAGGAAGATGGGAGAGAGAAGGAGCAAGCAAGAGAGAGAGCAAGAGGGAAGGAGAGGAGAGAGAGAAAGAAAACAGGATCTCTGGTCCCCAGACATGCTGTCATCTGGTCCTCAGCCCCCTGGGAAGTGATCCCCCACGATGCTGTGCGATGGCACTGGACTTCCTGCCGGACAGCTGAGGCTCCTCCATTTTATCAGACACATCGCAGCTCCCCAGCGGACGGCAGCGAGTCTTCCGTTCCCTGGCGGATGGCAACAGCTCATCCCCTTTCAGGTGGATGGCAGCGACTCCTCCATCCTCACCGGCAACTGCTCCAGCACCACAAACTCACTCGTCCTCGGTGCTGCAATCCTCCCATGGCGGCGAGGGCTCTCTGACAGCGCATCCCTCCTCCTTATCTGGTTTTCGGCACCAATGTAACAAACGTCAAAGACAGACAAGGAGGAGGCGGGAACTGGCTGAACGTCAACATAAAGTTTAATAATAAACTTAACATAAAACACAACAGAAACACAAACATAGATCGCACATGCGTCTCTCACTCTCTCTCTCTCTCCGTCTGGCATCTCCAGCTGCTCCTTATCTCTCTCTCTCGCTGATTAGACACCTCGGCGCCAGGTGTGCATCCTCACGGCCTGGCCCCTCCCTCCTCCTCGTCACAAATGGTTTTCGGTCTCAGGCTTGACTCAGCCTTGCTTTTATTTGGACTTAATCTTGACTTGGCCTTGACCTCCTTTAACTCGATCTCTGCTAGTCCTGGACTTGGACTTGTATTAGTTGGTATAAGTTGGTAAAGGAAAGGCAAGCGCAGTTTCGAGATGATATTCCAGCTACGGCATAATTTAATAAAACAAAGAAATAAAACAGTGGTTCGGTTTGAAAATGCGGATCCATTTCTTTAATGGAAAAGTTCCTTGTTAGACATTTCAGCTGCGTATTTTTGAGAAACAAATCAAAATAAGTATCCTTTGCATCTCTCTAGGAATTCTCTTTAAAAGAACAGAGAGAGAGAGAGAGAGAGAGAGAGAGAGAGAGGGGGGAGAGAAATAAAAGCACAGTGGTCGCAGAGTCTCGTACTTCACCGTGGTTTTGACGAACTGGAGCATTTCAGAGCCTTTCTATTCTTGCGAGTGTTCCTTTAATTTATTTAATGGCTGTTCTGTCCTTGATTAGCAGCAAGCTGAGTATAAAGCATTCTTCAGCCTAATGACTTTCTCTAACAACATTATCAAGAAAGACGGGAAAAAACGCTCTCTCCATGGACACAATTACTGTAAATACACAATTATATGATTCTATTTTTTTTTCTATTTTTTATGAACACACATACTTCTTTCAACCACAGTGCCAGTGATTTCCTGCTCACATGGCTGTCTGTGCACCCAAAGTCAACAGCAGAAACATCACAGGGCAGAATGGATGTATTTTATGGAGAGGGTGTTATATTAAGTTTAATAGCACTGCGCGGTGGCCTAATGGCTGCCATTGGCTTCCCTCCTGTAGCTGAATGGAGGGGTGGGTTTGGAAGTACGCCTCATTGGAGGGTGGGTGAGTGAGAAAGAGACAGAGAGGAAGACATAGATGAAGAGAGACAGACTGTGAGAGTGGAAGGGCAGATAATGGGAAATAAATGGGTGAATAAGCGTATAAATGTGCTAGCAGGGCTAAATCTCTCTGTCTTTCAAAGATAAAAAGACATCAATATAAGATCTGGCATGCATATCAGAATATTTGCCATTAGCAACTTTCTTAAGGGGGATTATTGTTTGGATATTTGTGGAACCAAGCACCACCAAAGGTTAAAAAAAATACACAAAAATGGTATGAAGAAGCAATGCTGGGGCTGAATTCTTTCTAGCACAGAGTGTACATTCATGCAGCCCATCAGTTACAGTCATTTCAGGTGATTACCTGTAAAAATGACACAAAAGGACTGATGACAGACCTGTAGGTTTAGCATCTTTTGGTTTGAATGAAAAGTCTGCAACTTTTTGTTTAGCATGTTTGTTATTTGGAGGAAACACAGCATTAAACCTGTAGAGTATTGCAGACCTGAACCACTTTTTAAAGAATTAGAAATCTCGGATGCAGCTGTGTGTGTGTGTGTGTGTGTGTGTGTGTGTGTGTGTGTGTGTGTGTGTGTGTGTGTGTGTGTGTGTGTGTGTGTGTGTGTGTGTGTGTGTGTGTGTGTGTGCCTCATATCATGTTTACAGTGCAAGAATGGTGTGAGGCATACAGAATTCATGACATTCTGATCTATAGCTCAAACCACTTCCCTCAGTTAGCCTGCACTGATTCAACCACCTCGAACTAACTGTAACTAACCTCTAACTGTAACTAACCTCTAACTGTAACTAAAATGACTAAAATAGTCACTAAATTAAAGGGCACACCATTAGATATCACACCACAGATCACATTTTCTGGCATTTTAATGTAAAACAATGCACTGCTGTATTGGCCCGATTACGATAGTTTACAGTACAACCCTGCAAAATAACAAACAAAATATTTTGCTGTAAAAGAAATACTGACAATTTACAGCAGTGTTCCAGAGACCTCATTCGATAGTATCACTCATTCTCCAAGCATTGCTCAACCCTAATAGTTTCACTGTCGAACTATTGATTCGATTTTATTCCTTCTGTCTAATATAATGACGGGGGGGGGGGGGGGGGTCAACAGGTTTATTCTGTAAACCTCAAACCATCTGTGCATACCAGTAAACTAATAACATATTGGATAATTCATTACTGTTTTATTGTTTTATTGAAAACAAAAGAAAAAAGAAGCTTTTTTTTTGGGTGCAAATGAATGGCTTGAAATACAATTACAATGATATCAGGATGCTAAGATTGATTCCAACTTTTTTGCAGTGTGTGAAGAGGGAATCTGACAAGTGGTTGCCATGAAATTTAGAAAAAAAAATATATATATATATATATATACATATATATATATATATATATATATATATATATATATATATATATATATATATATATATATATATATATATATATATATATATATATATATACAGGTGCATCTCAATAAATTAGAATGTCGTGGAAAAGTTCGTTTATTTCAGTAATTCAACTTAAATTGTGAAACTCGTGTATTAAATAAATTCACTGCACACAGACTGAAGTAGTTTAAGTCTTTGGTTCTTTTAATTGTGATGATTTTGGCTCACATTTAACAAAAACCCACCAATTCACTATCTCAACAAATTAGAATACTTCATAAGACCAATAAAAAAAACATTTTTAGTGAATTGTTGGCCTTCTGGAAAGTATGTTCATTTACTGTACATGTACCCAATACTTGGTAGGGGCTCCTTCTGCTTTAATTGCTGCCTCAATTCGGCATGGCATGGAGGTGATCAGTTTGTGGCACTGCTGAGGTGGTATGGAAGCCCAGGTTTCTTTGACAGTGGCCTTCAGCACATCTGCATTTTTTGGTCTCTTGTTTCTCATTTTCCTCTTGACAATACCCCATAGATTCTCTATGGGGTTCAGGTCTGGTGAGTTTGCTGGCCAGTCAAGCACACCAACACCATGGTCATTTAACCAACTTTTGGTGCTTTTGGCAGTGTGGGCAGGTGCCAAATCCTGCTGGAAAATGAAATCAGCATCTTCAAAATGCTGGTCAGCTGAAGGAAGCATGAAGTGCTCCAAAATTTCTTGGTAAACGGGTGCAGTGACTTTGGTTTTCAAAAAACACAATGGACCAACACCAGCAGATGACATTGCACCCCAAATCATCACAGACTGTGGAAACTGAACACTGGACATCAAGCAACTTGGGCTATGAGCTTCTCCACCCTTCCTCCAGACTCTAGGACCTTGGTTTCCAAATGAAATACAAAACTTGCTCCCATCTGAAAAGAGGATATTGGATCACTGGGCAACAGTCCAGTTCGTCTTCTCCTTAGCCCAGGTAAGACGCCTCTGACGTTGTCTGTGGTTCAGGAGTGGCTTAACAAGAGGAATACGACAACTGTAGCCAAATTCCTTGACACGTCTGTGTGTGGTGGCTCTTGATGCCTTGACCCCAGCCTCAGTCCATTTCTTGTGAAGTTCATTCAAATTTTTGAATCGATTTTGCTTGACAATCCTCATAAGGCTGTGGTTCTCTCGGTTGGTTGTGCATCTTTTTCTTCCACAATTTTTCCTTCCACTCAACTTTCTGTTAACATGCTTGGATACAGCACTCTGTGAACAGCCAGCTTCTTTGGCAGTGAATATTTGTGTCTTACCTAGTGAACCAAACTGAGAGACCATTTTGAAGGCTCAGGAAACCTTTGCAGGTGTTTTGAGTTGATTAGCTGATTGGCATGTCACCATATTCTAATTTGTTGAGATAGTGAATTGGTGGGTTTTTGTTAAATGTGAGACAAAATCATCACAATTAAAAGAACCAAAGACTTAAACTACTTCAGTCTGTGGCATTGAATTTATTTAATACACAAGTTTCACAATTTGAGTTGAATTACTGAAATAAACGAACTTTTCCACGACATTCTAATTTATTGAGATGCACCTGTATATATTTGACTGGCAGCAGAACGTGGCCACGTCACGCCTCTGTGGTTATCAAATTTGTTAGAAAGTTAAACCGCACTGGAACGTGTTTGCGGAGAGACAGTTCAGGATCTGTAGCTTCTCTTTTCCTGAATTTCCACCAGCAGTTTATTAATGAGTGCATTTATCCATCCCATAACCCCTAACCTCTGGTTTCCTCACCCTGGACCTTGGGGCCGGTGTGTGTGAATGGCCGATAATGGGCTGTAATATATTGCATCGTAGCTTGCTCTTAATTGAGAGGCCGTTTTAAAGGCACATTAAGGCTTGGCAATAAAATATTCCCCTTGACCATGCCAAGCACGTCCCTTTAAAGGCCTCTCTCACCCTCACTCCTATGTTTATGGAGAATTTATTCATTACTGAAAACGGGGGGGGGAAAGAAAACGCTCTGAAATGCTCTGCTGAATGCTTAACTTCTGTTCTTCATCTCTCTCTCTCTCTCTCTCTCTCTCTCTCTCTCTCTCTCTCTCTCTCTCTCTCTCTCTCTCTCTCTCTCTCTCACACTCTGTCTCACTCTGACCTTCTTTTTTTTTCCCCTCCCTTTAACTAACCTGCATAATCATGTCAGAAGTGCTCCGAAATGAAGTGCTAAGTGTTGGGTTTTATTGAAAGGAAACAGACTGGAACAGCGCGTGTGTTTTGCTGGGCCTGTTAAGGCTGCGTTCGCTGATCCTCAGGCCAAATTCTTTCTTATGAATTACTACCTGCTTTCTGATGACTCCTCACTGCACACCGATGCCCGCTGAGCGAGAGAGAGAGAGAGAGAGAGAGAGAGAGAGAGAGAGAGAGAGAGAGAGAGAGAGAGAGAGAGAGAGAGAGAACAAAAGAGAAAGAAAGTATGCACGCTTTTTACTCGCCCCTCCACCAGAGAGTCAAGAGTGTGTGTGTGTGTGTGTGTGTGTGTTTGTGTGTGTGTGTGTGTGTGTGTGTGTGTGTGTGTGTGTGTGTGTGTGTGTGTGTGTGTGTTTGTGTGTGTATGTGCATCATGGAGAAGGTTTATTAAAATCACTAATGCATCTCAGTGCGAACAAAAAAATCTGCTCTCAATTTTGCAATATTTCTTGCTGCTTTAATTTGGATATTAAATCCGTTTGCCAGGCTCAACGGCAATGATGCGAGACATCCCATCCCCCCCCCCCCCGATCCCCCACTTCAGAGAACAATAATGTGGAAATGCTGATGTGTTCAGTTAGATGTTTGGTCTTCCTCCATAACAAGACACCATGAAACGTCCCGAAAACAGCCATATCGTTGCTCTTTCTCTCAGTTTAGGTGTGTTGGTTAAAGATGGCGTCTCTTGTGCCACGTCAGACGTCCATGTGTCCCTTGCTGGGCTTGGGCTTGCAGGAGGAGACTGGGAGGGTAACGTGGATGTCTGTCCTTAAAGTGATAGGCAAAATGGTTTAGACGTGCTAAAAATGGTGGCAATTAGTTGACGTTAGCATTGTAGCGCCAGTGCAAAAATGAAAGCAGCGAATTTCAAACATGTCTTAGCTAATCGACCATGTGTGTGTGTGTTTCATTTTGGGAAATAAAATTCAACTTGTTTGATTGGATGTCTGCGTGATCTTTGTTTACCATTAAATAGAGACAGAGTCCATTATTTTCCTCACTGTGTTCAAGTGTATGTGTGTGTGTGTGTGTGTGTGTGTGTGTGTGTGTGTGTGTGTGTGTGTGTGTGTGTTTGCTCTTTCAGGTTTCGTGTGATGTTGATAATGGCACACCTCGTTTGCCAGGCAGAATTAGGCAATTAAAAGATATGTGTTTAACTGGGTTCTTTTTCTGGCCTGCCTCCAGCTCCTGCAAAAACATTCCTGTGTTTGTGAATGTTTTGCATGCTTGCAGCCATGCATGCATGCGTGTGTGTGTGTGTGTGTGTGTGTGTGTGTGTGTGTGTGTGTGTGTGTGTGTGTGTGTGTGTGTGTGTGTGTGTGTGTGTGTGTGTGTAAGGGACTGGGATTTGCACCCCACTAATGATGTGAGAGTTTAATATAGGCCGCTGTTTTTTTAGCATCACATGCAGCAGCTTAATGTCTTCTCCACCATAGCAGGCCGTAATATGGTTTTGTTTACGAGCAGGAAGTCGAGGATATTAAAAACGGCTCTTTCAAACGGTGCTCCCAAACAAAGCTGAAGCCGAGAGCTACATATGAAGCGTTTATGCTTTTCATGAAGCAAAATGGATCTTAGTGAATTGGAACTGAAAAGAGAGCCTGGGCAACCCGGTTTTCCGTCTTGTAAAAATTCTGCTAGTACAAATCTGGAAATATTATGGCGATTTCACATGTGACGGTATATTTCAACATATTATACCCATGTGTGAATTCAAGCTAACACGTGAGATTATGTAAAAATAAATGAATTTGTGAGGAAATCACTATTAGCACTTGAAAATAAAGGAGACATATGTAAAAATCACATGTGAACATAAATGAATCAGGTGTAAAATAAATAAATAAATAAATAAATAAATAAGGAAAAATTATTAATCGTGAAAATCACGTATGAAAGTAAATGAGCCACGTGTAAAAATAAATAAATAAATAAAATAATTAAATCACGTGAAAGTAAATGAATCACACGTAAATGTCAAATGAGAAAATAAATGAATCATGTAAAAGTGATGTGAAGATAAATTTTTATAAATTATAAAATCAGATGTGACAATGAATGAATCATGTTTAAATATCATGAGAAAATGAACCATGTAATAATCACGTGAAAATTAATGAATCACATCAAAATCACATGAAAAATTAATTGTGTGTAATAATCACTTCATAAATCACGTGATGAATGAATCATGTGCAAGAAATCGGGTGTGAAAATAACCGAATCGTGTAAAAATCACGTGAAAATAAATGAATTATTTGCAAGAATTCAGGTGAAAATAAATGAATCATGTACGGAGCACGTGAAAATGAACGAATCACGTGGAAATATTCCATGAATCACATGTTGAAATTACATGAGAAAATGAAAGAATGTGTGAAAATCACATATGAAAATAAATGAATCATATTTAAAGAAATGAATCATATTTAAATATAACATGAAATCAATGAATCATTTTTGAAATCACATGATAAATGAATTGTGTGTAAATATCACATTGGAAAATAAATAAATGATGTGAGAAAATCACATTTGAAAAAAAAAAAATGTGAAAAATGTGTGAAAAATATGTCACGTGTCTAAAAACCTCATGTAAAGTTCATGTGTGAATCATTTGATCAGTCACAGGTGAAGTTCATGTGAATTTTTTTCTCAGATTTGGAAGGTTTGTGTCAAATTACAGAGTATATTGAAAAAAAGTCCTGGTATTAATGAAAGTGTGTGTAACGTTTGTCTTTTGTTTCAGAACAGAAAGAGCTCACTACAGCGTGTAGTGCACGTTTGATGAAGAAAGTACGTTTAGGACGCAGCTGAGCTAACCTGAGTTAGGTTGAGTTAGCTTGCATGATCCATCATTAGTTTCAGCATGGGTTTTGTCAGTAACGAGGGGGCGTGGCTTGGCTTCGCCAATCACCTGCTGTGTTTTGGGGCCTCCTGTTGATTTACAATGTGCAGGCTATGAGGTGGCTCTTTTAGCAGGCTATAACTTGCTCCAGACACACACACACATACACACACACACACACACACACTCTCTCTCTCTCTCTCTCTCTCTCTCTCTCTCTCTCTCTCTCTCTCTCTCTCTCTCTCGCTCTCTCACTCTCTTGCTCTTTTCAGCTTCACCTGGTTACTTTGTAGTTTCTCGCTGCAGAAACAGGAATGAATGAAGTCCAGTATGGCTTCATGTTGTATCAGACACCTGGACACTGAACACCAACATGAACATGTGTGTTTAAACCTCCTCACATCAACCTGCTTTCATTAACGTGTTGCCTTTCAAAGAAAAAGGTCTGTTCATGGAAGCCGATTCATCTTTTTGCATGCGTTTTTAAGATCGTCCACTCAAAAAAAAAGCATGAAAAAGAAATACCTTTGCTTTCCAGGTCCTGGAAATGGTGTAATTCAAGGACTCATACAAAAGGGACAAAAAAAAGAAGCGATCATAAGCAAGAGATCAGACAGAGCCATATTATTGAGTATTGTGCTAGTGTTAACGTGTTAATCTGTTATTTTTCACTCCAGATGTATTGGGGTGGGCATCACAGCTGCCAAGGTCAGAGAATTTGAAGATTATGACCAGCCAAAATCTCTCTTTAGCACGCCATGTTGAGGAAATTCGCCACAATAAGCAGCTTGAGGTTGAGCGTGAGGTATCGAGGCTAAATCCAAATCTTACCCAAAACAAATTTACAAAATGGCTAAAGATGTTAAATTAATGGTTCAGTTAATTACACAATTTGCAGTAATGTTAAATACAGGCTACTTTACGGGGGAGTTATCCTATTTATTTATTTATTTATTTATTTATTTGTCTATTTATTTATTTATTTATTTACATTAATCAACTAGAATTTTGTTCTTGGTGATCTGTATATGTCACACCACCTCAAGTGTGTTACTTTTTTTTTTTTTCCTGAATCCCAAAACACTCCGCACTACAGACATCAACCGGAGATATACTTCTGCCATTACTGTTAATAAAAGTAGATATAGAAACTTATACCATGGTCTGTCTGAATACTCGATTCTGATTGGCTGAAATGTGTGCATTCAAACCCTATAATGCACAGGTAGTTCCAGTCAGTTTAATCACCGTTCTAAATTAATGCGCTGCCTATGAACACCTGTAACCATAGTAACATACAGTTACAATTGCATACAGTAGTTAAACGCATAGCTTCATTATTAGTAGAGACGCGGCACAGACGCAGGAAATTCACACACGCACAATCTTTCTCTCTCACTCTAATAACTATTTATTATAATTTATTCAAATAAATGTAATCTTATTGCACTACTTTATCTCTGTGTGTGATTCAGAGTGGGCTGAATTCTAGATCTAATGACCCGTATATAAAATAATTAACGAAAATGAACCCTTATTTTTATCCTTTCAGTCAAATTTTGCACTGCAAACTTCAATTACATCTTTAACTTGTCAGTGCTGGCAAGTAACCGTGGTATAAGCGGGATAATCCACGGCCAGGTGTGCGTTACAGCATTTTAATGCACCCCGCTTTGCTTCGGGTGCTTCTTTGCCCCCACGTCATGCATGAAAATCATATAACGCACACCCAGCTGTGGATTATCTCTTACATAATCAACAACAGCATGGTGTGATCCTGTTACCGACCCAAAGTTGATTATTTTCCAATAACAGCATGTGCTGAAGTGTTTTATTGCTCTTATAGCATGCCAATTTGCAAAAGCTAACAATGTTATTTATTAAAGAATAACACATCGTACTTTTAATCCATTTTTAGTTATGTTTAATGCTGCGGAACGTTTGCAAAGCAAGTTCCTGTTATGTTATAGCAGCTATCAACAGTTATTCCCTTGACAGCCTCTCTTTCTTTTCCTCTCTGTGACAAAAAAAAATGCAGCTTGTCATTTACAGAGAAACTATTAGACGTAAACGCTGTCTGAAAATCTGTCCTGAAAGCCTTCCGGTATCAAAACCTAGTTACAGTTTTAACTCTGGCTGTTACAAAGCGCTGACACTGGAGACTCCTTCCAAAATACTAAATAAACGTCTCCTCACAGAACTCACTTCAACACATCAATGATTACACATGGTGAGTGATTGTTTACAGCTGTCAGGGCTTAGAGACATCCAGCACCAAATTAGAGTTATGTCATGTACTAATATGAAGTGCATTTGAGAGGTTTTTACAAGAGTATTGAGGGCATTCACTTTGCATTGCACATTATTAGAAATGTCAGGTTACTGGTAATATTTGTGCTTGTTATTCAGGTAGAATGTGTCGACGCACATAGTAGCATAGGATTTGATAGACTTTAGGTTTTCTATAAGCTGGATACAAAGCAAGTTCTTCATTCACACTTTTCCTGACCACAGTTTAGTGTGGGGTCTGAACTGAAGTTCAGAGCCTCACTCACCCCTAAAGTACATAAGCCAACATCAGAGCCTCCCCACTGACCCTCGGCCTGCTTGAAGTGCAGCCTCCGTGTCGTCTTCTGCGTCCCTCTGTCCTCCTCCTGCATTGCTTGTTTTATTTCATACGGCTGAATTTAATTTGGGATTTCCTCTAGAGGGAGAAGACAGAGAGAGCGAGACAGAAAGGGACGGTTATCTAAATAAACCCCAGGGGTCGGAGACTTAACTCTGCAGGTGCAGAGGCCAGAGAGCATAGACCACACACACACACACACACACACACACACACACACACACACACACACACACAAACATATTGTGTGGTCATTTTATAATGGCTGAATAATGTCACTGATTTCTTGTGTATCAAATGAATGTGCATACACACACACAAACACACACACACACACACACACACATGCAATCATAACCACACTACACACTACTCCTCCCTCTTTCTCTGTGAAGTTCAGACCATCATGCATGAGTGGTCAGAACAAGGCCGGGTCGAGTTGAAGGGGACCGGCACTGGAAATCCCGACGGAGAGCAAATTAGAATCGACTGCCTCAAGAGCTGCTTAAACGTCTTATGTTTTATTGCTTCGCCTTTTTTTTTTTTCATGGAGCTGTTGACAAAAAAAGAAAGGGAAGTAAGGCAGGGCAGTGCTGAAGGCCAGAAGTAATTCCACACAGGCGTTTTACGATGGAAACTTCAGCGAAATGTAATTTCAAAGCTTATTCTGTTCAAAAAAATATGTAGATTTATATTTATTTGTTCCATATTGGGTTCATTTCGTTCAACATTAAAGCAGGCCTGTGCTTTGTTGCCGTTTTTATCCCTGGCCACCTCTTTTATCCCCGTCCTCATTGTTGGATTTATATGACATGTGTACTGTATATAATATCATGTTAGTGTTCTACTCAAATATACAGTACATGCAGTCTTTATTAAAAGACTTTGTCTCGATTTAACCGTTCCTGAAGTCTATGTCCTGTCTGCCATCCTATAGTGGCATTAAATATCTTAATAAATAAATGTATACATTTATGCTATAAACCATGACTGTTCCGACCCAACGTACCACCCCAAAGTTAATTGTTTTCATACAGCGGAATGTCCCATTGTGTTACATTTTGTGAATCATCCACGAAAAACACAGAGTAACAACAGAAAACTTCACCATATCAGTGATCATACACATTTTTAAAAATTCCATTACAAGTCACTGTGTAAGTCGTTACTTTAGAAAAAGTAACGTGTTAGTTAAACATAGAGTACATTCATATAAACCTTGCAGCCACAGCTACTGTACTGTCAGAGCAGCTGTTATAGTTGAATTAAACAACATATTCAAACCAATCAGAATGGAGAATTCAGCCACACTGTGGCAGTTACATGTGCTGTGCTAGAAATATGCTCAAATAAAACTATAATGAAAAATAAATTAGAAATAAACCCTCCCCTGTAAGTGTTTTCACCCGTATGTAGACAATCAACCACGGCAGGTTTATTGTCTGAACTCAAGGTTTGATGTCTGAACTCAAACCATGTAAAGTTGTTCAGTATCTCAGACTCGTTTATGTGGTTTCTGACACATTTATCCGTACAAACTGAAGCTAAAAGCAATCAGAGAGTCTCCTCAACACTTAATGTATTTTGATGGCACTCCAGGAAGCATCAGACTCGGAAATGTCCATCCATCCAACTCGGGGCACAAGGCGAGGGACACCCTGGACGGGGTGCCAACCCATCCCAGGGCACAATCAGGCACACTACAGATAATTTGGGAATGCCAGCCAGTCTCCAAACACATGTCTTTGGACTGGAGGAGGAAACCGGAGTACAGAACATGCTAACTCTGCGCACACAGGGCAGAAACAAGATTCGAACCCCCAACCCCGGAGGTGCGAGGCAAATGTATTAACCACTAAGCCACTGTGCCCACTGTGTACCACTCTGTCCTGCTCAGGTAATTGTCATGGTGCTGTGTAAAATTTCAAATGAATAAAAATGACCATTAATAGTGAAAAAAAAAAAAACTTAAATTAACAATTATTATGTGGAAGTTTAATCAATGAAATTCATTTCCCTTATTATAATTCATTCTTATAATTTTATATTATTATACAATTATAACTGTATTATATATTGTATTATAATTCCTTATTAGAATTCATAGAATGGCAAGAACTGCAATTAGGAAATTACTGTAAGATAATCATGATTATCTATTTTCCTGACAGATTAACTGCCATAGTATTTTACAATTCCAATTAATGGCTTAATAAATTACTGCAAAATAATAGTAAATGTCCATTTTAACAGAAGGTTAATTATAAACTCTTTCTCCCTCTCAAAAAAAAAAGAAAGAAAGAAAGAAAGGAGAAAAATTCTGTAATGTCAGATACAGTCTCATAGTAATTGACCATGCAATGTGGAATTGTGAGTAATGTAATGTAATGGCTTGACATTTATAGCAATTACAAAAATTTCAACAATTACAAAAAAAAAAAAAAACATTTTTCCTGCTTGATGGATATTAATATGTAATATTCATACTTCTTACCCTAAATGCTTAAACTGGACACACATCATGGCTCTCAGATTCCTACAGTATGGACATATTAAGCATGTACACTTTTATATGCACACTGGCACTGTAGGACCCCCGTGGAGATTCCGTGTGGTTATCTTTCCCCCAAATGTGTCATCCTGAACCTGAGGCTTTGAATCTGTGTGTGTCATAAACATGTTCGGGACAACGTCTGCTCGGATAAGTGGGCATTAGAGACCAAAGGCTTCGGTGTATGACACCATTCACAGCTGCAGTAAAACGGACCAGGCGATGATGCAATAGCTGAGCATCACAGCACCAGTTCGTCTCTGGTTTCCCGACCTGTGTCTGGATTCAAGCATCCCAGCTTCGTTAAGGTTGATTTTGGATTTGAAATATTTTTATTCGGTTATTTATTTATTAAGAGTATAAAGGCACATATTATTACATACAGAGTTCCAAGTTTCTGTTGTTTTTTTGTTGTTGTTGTTGTTTACAGCAGTCTCATTGAATATTCTATCATGTTACAAAGTATATGTAGAAGAATTTCAATAGAAAATATGACAAATAATACACCACAGTGATGCTACATCAGTAATAAGGGATGGTGTGTCATTAGTCTCTGGTCATCAACCTTATTTTTAACATTGAGGTTTTGGACAATGACTTCTCAAATTACATTAGGGTTAAGAATTAATAAGTGAAATTTACTCTTCTTTAAATTTTATATTTGACCTAAACCTGTTTCAGAGATTTCAGAGCTGCCCATCGCTGTGAGTTTCTGCTCCAGGAGTAATTCTTTCTGTACAGAACCTGTGGACAGACAGATCACAAAACATATTTATTAAATAAACAATGAAGAATTTGAACATGTAAGGTATTACGTGTGTTATTTTGTGATCTTTTTAATTGCTCTGACCAGGATATTGCCAAAAATGTCATCTTGTATATTGCTCTGGACCTGTGTAACAGTATGTGAACACTGACTGGGAGTTGTGTGTATGCTGAGATTCCTTCAGTTGTCTGATGATGGCGCCATGATTCTCTCTTGCTTTCTGACAGAATATGGATGAAGGATGAGAGGTGGGTGGGTGGTGGTGGTGGGGGGGTGATGTTGGATGTTAAACTGATCATTTCCTCTCGCTGAAGCAACAGTTTCAGCTCAAACATGACTCACTGAGCAAACACATCTCGCACTCGCTCAACACTCTGCCCACCAAACCAGCATCAGATGGGGAGACACACATGGATGTGACCCAAAGCATCTGGAGTTAAACAACAACAGACCCATCAACAAAAACAGACTGAATCAACACCGAGCTAATGGGCAGAGCTCCTCCTCAGCTAAAACTCCAGATGGCAACACACCCGTATCCACCAACACACACACACTCACAACCAAACTGTCATGCAGCTCATTTGTTCTATCAATCACCCCGAATGCAGTTTTTCCCACGTCTGCATGCTCACTGATTACCCATATTACCTTTCAACGCAGATTTATTTTGTCCCTGCTGGGCCACCGTAGGCTTCCTGTAGCTGGTTAGGGCTCGACCGCAGGCTGATACGAATGTGAGGAGTGAAAAACACCGCGGCATTTCTCCGAAACTACAGCTTGGGCCCAGCTCTTCACCACACAACCATGCGAGTGGAGAAACAGCATGTTTTTTAACATCGAGTCTCTCCTTTTCCAACAGCGTGATTTATGAAATAATCAGGCGAATAAATATCCCCCTTCCTGCTGTGTGTCTGTCCACAGGTTTTGTACCGAATGAGTTACGCCTGGAGCTGAAATCACGGCGACGGGCAGCCCAGGAAATTTATAGCGTTCGAGAAAACACAGGCTTATGTCTATCAAATGAAAAAAGATAAGCTTAATGCACTGTAAAGTGCATGGTTTTAGTATTACTCTTAACCCTTAACCTTAACAGGATCTGAGGAGATGCTGTCCAAAAAAGATCACATTCCAAAAAAAAGGTTGATGAAAAAGCCTGATCCTGAACTGAGATTCGAATTCGTGGGTCTCGAACGCAAGTTGGCAAGCTTTCTATAGTAACACAGAACCAGTGAAGGACACAACAAGATGCTGATTAATCCTGACACTTCCAAACAGACAATTTGAAACATAAAACCAAAGTTTGAAGCTTAGGCACTTTTTTTTTTTTCTTTTTTTTTACCCATAAAGCTTAACATGCATATTTCAAAGCTGCGTTTTCAGATTCCGAGCTGCCGGAGTGTGTGTGTGGATGAAAGTTGAACATTTTTCTAATGTCATATCATATTTCATCTCACTCCATGTCCAAACTAAAGTATCCCGAGCAGGCAGCTAGCCGCTGGCCCCGGTGGTGTAGACGTGACGGCTATTTTCCCCTTGTAAGAGTGTCAGCTCAAGCGTACTAAGATTTGGCTGAAACGACGATGGCCATGGAAAAAGCTCGCTGTGTGTTTTTAACACCAGATATAGATTAGTTTAGACAAGTAACAAGCCAACAGTTCTCCGTTTAATTAGTGTATTTTTTTTTTTTTTTTAACTTAAACCCTGTCATCAATTTGTCAATTTGTTGATGCATTTGGCCAGCAAGCGTGCAATTTTGCAAAATTGCAAACAGACCTTTGTTTTTTTTTTTTGTTGTTTTTTTTTCTGAGAATGTCTGGAATGTTGTGAATCCTGAATAGGGACCTATATAGAGAAAATAAATAAATGTTATTGAATGTACCAGTCAATATGTGTGTTATATCTATGTTATTACACGATTACAATATGTAATAGCTATTTATTTACCTTTTTGCCACAGTGCTGTTGAGTTCTTGAATCTGATTGCTCAGAAGGTGTTGATAACAGCAGACAGTAGTTTCAGCTACAAACCACAGATTCATACTAATGTACTAGTATATTATCATTTCTATAGGAACAACTCATTCACACTGCACATAAACCTTTTTTTTTTAATGTATTGTTATTTAAAGGAAAATGACTAATCATTGATATGGTGAAGTTTTCCGTAAGAAGATGTTTATTTAATATTTATGGAAGGAGTCTCCAGTGTCAGCACTTTGTAGCAGTCACTAAGTTTCCCACCGCAGACGTTCTCGGTAACACGACAAGCTTTGTTTTTGTTGGTGTTGTTGTTGTTGTTGTTGTTTTCATCTTATCGAGAGAAAAAACAGATAGGCTGGTGAGGAAATTACTGTTTATAGCTGCTATAAGGTAAGTGAGAAATAACTTGCCTTGCAGTGGTTCCACAACGTGAAATATAAATGTAAATTGTTAAAAAAGTATGGCATTTAAAAAAAAATTGTAATCATTTATAAATTGCTGTGGCATAAGAGAAGTAAACCACCTCAGGATATGCTGTTGGAAAATATTCAAAGTCATGCTGCAAGACAACACTCTGCTGTTGATTATTATTTTCCTAAAACTGAGCACTGAGTGTTTTATCACTTACTCTACAGATTTGTGAATAGTAATTGTAGGTTTATTTGATTTACAAGCACTAGATTGTAAAAGGTAATTAGTTATTACAGATGAAAACATCAAGAAAACAACCACAAATGAAAGAACACACACACACACACACACACACACACACACACACACACACACACACACACACACACACACACACACACACACACACACACACACATTATCTTATGAACATACACGTAAGAAATGATGCCAGTCAACCCACACACACACACACACACACACACACACACACACACACACACACACACACACACACACACACACACACACACACACAGTGTGAGATTTTCTTCTATACATCCAGCTGTGTGTTTGGCTAAACATTCTAGTCTGGGGCTGTAAAAACAATGATCACCTCAGACGGTCAGAGTGTGGCAAGGATGAAAGAGTTTCTCTCTCTCTCTCTCTCTCTCTCACACACACACACACACACACACACACACACACACACACACACATGTAGATCATGTAGATAAACCCCAGAGTTGGAAGTAACAAACAACAACTACTTCATTACTTGTACTTGACTACATTTTTAAAAAATATATTTTTTCTTTCTTTTTTTTCATTCTTTCAAGATTTTTTGACATTTACTCTACATTTGAAAGGAAAAATCTCCAAAATCTACATATTTTTTGGAATCATAATGTGACGTTTTGCTTCAGCCAGCGCTTTTTTTTTTTTTTAATCCATAACAAACAAAAGTCATGCTGCAAGACAACACTCTGCTGTTGATTATTATTTCCCTATAACTGAGCACTGAGTGTTTTATCACTTACTCGACAGATTTGTGAATAGTAATTGTAGGTTACATGCACTAGATCGTAAAAGGTAATTAGTGATTACAGATGAAAACATCAAGAAAACAACCAAAAATGAAAGAACACACACACGCACACACACACACACACACACACACATACACACACACACACACACACACACACACACACACACACACACACACACACACACACACACACATTATCTTATGAACATAAACATAAGAAATGATGCTAGCCAACCCACAGTGATCCACATTTGAAAGGAAAAATCTCCAAAATCTACATAATTTTGGAATCATAATGTGACTTTTTACTTCAGCCAGCTTTAAGCTTTTTTTTTTTTTTTTAATCCATAACAAACCTAAAGTCTAATGAAGCAAAAGATTTCTTGGTAGATTTAAATTTTTATCCCAAAAATCTTCCTCAAAACTAAAAGAATAAAATGCATGCACATGGCCTAATACCTGTCACTGTTTAGTGGTTACTTACGGTATTAGCATGAATGTTAGCAGAGTAGAGAGCTTTATTGTCATTCTAGCCATATACAGTAGAACGAAATAGCTTTCTCTATAAGAAAGACCTTGGTGCAATATGCTACAGGAAGTGAGCTAGTTTGTACCGTCGGAGTTGAGATCATGCTAGCTAACGTTTGAGAGGTTAATGATAAATCTGTTATTAGCATTACAGACAATTTTCGCCAAGTTTAGTAAGTCATAAATGCATAAAAGATATGTATTATCAGTCTATTTATCATTTACTACCGTAAATATAAGCACACATTTATTATTAGAAGTTACATTCTGTAAAATGTTTCAGTGCACTAAAGATCTGCAGACTGCGCACTCTGTTTGGGGCACTCTGCCTCGCTGTTTGTCTCAGTCCTAGGCAGCCTCACTCACCTGTTTCGTCTCACAGTGTGCGGTGTATCTCGCGTTTCTCTCAACTTTTTAAACAACCAACGGTAACCATGGCCTCAAAGTGTAGTGCTTCTGAAAGTGCTCCCAAGAGTCAAAAGAAAGTGAAGACCTTACAAGAAAAGATCGAATTATAAGATATGAAAGTCAGATAGAAAGTCAGCTGCTGCGGTTACCCGCCATTACACCATCTGTTGAAGTACAGCGTATGGTTTTACTTTTTTGCTTGTTGAATATGGGGAATAGAGATATCCACGGTTTTTCCACATTCACAGGGATCCTGCACCCCTAAACCCCTGCAAATGTGGAGGTCCGACCGTATTTCCTTGGTGAAAGTTGAATATTGTCAGGAAGGAAGGTAAGTGCGATTCAAGGCCTTTGCCTTTGTGACACTTTCGTCTATTTTTACTTTCAAAAGTATTTAAGTATTTAGACATTTGATCTTTTTATATTATGAATCACGAATTTGATGGCGTAGTTGAACTTTTATTGTTTGTTTCTGCTTTTAGTCAAGTAAATAATTTGTGTACTTCTGGTGAAACACAGATGACACCACCACTAATGAAGCCACACAGACTAATCATACTTGCAATACACACACACACACACACACACACACACACACACAATTGTGATGAAAGTTAAATGATTGTTGTTTTTATTTTATTTAGTTACAGTGGTGGAAATCACAATGCATTATTATCAGCATTATTATATTTATTATGGAGTTTTTATAGTCATTAGCCTGTTTGACTGGTCACTGGAATGAAACTGGTTTAACCAAAACCTCCAAAACAAACTAATGTATTCTGTGAATGAAAAGTTGGAAAGTGAGATGGAATAAAACACTCTATGGCTCTAATAAATATTCACATTAGTATTGTACAAATTTGAATAATCAAAATAATATTTGAATAGTTCATAAAATAAATCTGTGCTGAGGGTGTCTATGAAACCCCAAAAGTCTGCAAAAAGTTTGAGAACCCATGAGCTAAAGAAATTACACACTACCCAAGAGATTAGTAAACTTTTCCTCACTTGATCTCTCACACACAGAAATAATGGCACTTCTGACACTTCCAACTCAGCATGTTTGTCTTTGTGTTGTTCTCAAACTCATTAAAAGTGGGGTTTGGCTCACGAGAAGAAAAGACTTTGTGTTCGACCACATGTCGAGAACAATGTGTTTGAACTGCTGCATTGTGGGTGATTAATCGATGGCATCACTGCACAGAGAAATTTTTATAGGACTGACCGTACGGAATCGTACACGGGTTATGTGTGTGTGTGTGAGTGTGTGTTTGAGTGTGTGTGTGTGTGTGTGTGTGTGTGTGTGTGTGGGGAGGGTGGGAGGGTGGGGGGCGGTGGGGAGGGTGGGAGGGTGGGGGGCGGTGGGGGGGGGGGTCTGTGGATGGGGGGCTGTTGGGTCAGATAATATGTGAGTAACAATGCCACATCATAAATAAACCCAACACTTAAAATGTCCGTGCAGTAAACTGCTGTCTCATACTGATGACCTCATCTTAACAGAAGCTCCTCCTCCATACCCCCGAGTCCAGCTGCTAATCCGGCTGTTTCCCAGCAGTAAAGGATAAAATTGTGAATGCAGACTTTATAATCAGTGTTACACAATTAAGCAACACAATGGAACGCGCGCGTACACACACACACACACACTCACACACACACTCACACACACACACAAACACACACACATACACACACGGCTTGAATGTCTCATCATGAACATATAAAGTTAGATTGAGGGTTAGCGCTCTTTTGCAGCTCTTTATATGTCTTTTACAGCTTTATTCTGAAATGTGGTACGGAATTTAATTCCCTTTTAAACAATTCCTGTGAATTTCGTATGAGAGGGGTTTCACAGAGCAGAGAACGTTATACATTCTTAAACAAAAAAACAGCATCTTTTTTTGTAATTTCAATGAAGAAATGCTGTTAGAAGAGATCCTACAGAATATTCTGTAGAATGGGCAGCACAAACACCTCAGGGCTAGATGCAGAAGCATGGCTTTTAAAATCTTAGGTATCAATCGGACAAAAAAATTAGATCTTGGATTATCATAATGTTGCATGTCAGCATCATTTTACTGTGGTGTAAGTTCAAGTTGCTTCAGTGTAGAATTGTGCTTAAGAACTGCTGCTGCAATCATAATAACTCATACTCATACTGAACATAGTTTCTGTTTGACTTTTTAGCATACCGCTTGTCAAACCAGGATTGAGGATTATAAATAAATAAATAGATAGATAGATAATAATTATAATAATAATAAAATTTCCAGTTGCATAAAATATCTTGTTTTCCAAGGCCAGGATAACTAACATTACTGAATGGTGAAGACAGTTCCCATTTAATGCTTATTCAGTTCATTCCTATAAATAATACTCATTAAATTGAAGTGGTTATGTTTTGCTCCGTAATGACACTTCATGTCACCACTTTTGACTAGACCAGCAGACTCTGAACTGATGAGATGCATCGGCTTTGAATTTGAATCAGAAATTAAACGCGTACTTCTCATTTCATTCATCTTTAAACATTCATCATCATGTCATCATTACCTTCTCTTTATTTTTCTGACCTAATATCTCTAGCCCTGTAGCTGGTCTCTGGTCCGATGAGCTGCCTTCAGCTAAATAATTTGCAAACATATATACAGTATATGACACTTTATATATATATATATATATATATATATATATATATATATATATATATATATATATATATATATATATATATATATATATATATATATATATATATATATATTCTGTTTGGTCTGCTGAAATACTGAACAATAAATGATGAATGTGTCTCTAATAAAAAAAAAAACAAATGGCCTACTGATTGAAGGTGGCATGTAGTGCATTTTTTTTTCTCCACTTTTACTGATGCATTGCTATCAAGTTTTAGTTCTCCTTCATTTGTCATTTTCATTTCCTGTTTGCCTGCTATAAAAACCACATGGACACACACTGTCTTTGCGAAGCTTTACAGTTTGCCACATACAGTACAAGTTCTGAGCCGTTATTGCCTTGACTGATTTCCTGCCTATATCCTTGTTTCTGAGTTTCTGGATTTGCCATTGCCTTGGACTGTTGAGATTATACACTCCTAGGCAAAAAAATAAAAATATATGGACAAGCCCAAAATGGCAAAAATATTAAGCTTTTAATGGTGTTAGCAACAAATCATTGGTCAGGAAATTAGCAAGAAATAAACAAATAGATAAAGTAATGTAGTATGGGTCGCTTTTCCCTTTAATTTCTTTAAATGTTTAAGCCTTGTAGGTAAACTTGCGGATTTTATTTTATTTTTACTTTATTTTAATTTTGTACACCCAGATATGTTAGTTTGAATTTTACATCGAACATTTTAATCATTATCATGATTATACCTTTGCGTACAAGAAGACTACATACGTCTATATAAAGACTATATAATTTCCCTGTTTGTAGTTTTTCCCAAAACAGTTCACTGCAGCAAAAGTAAACAAGCAAATGGTGGCACAGGAGGTCTCAGGAGTGCATTTGTTTAATTCTCGTTAATTATCTGACCGATGATTTGTTGTGAAGACCATTAAAAGCTTAATATTTTGCCATTTTCAACACTTGGCCCATATATTTTACGTTTTTTTTTTTATTGATTTATTTATTTTTGCCCAGGAGTATAAATGTACTTACCCTTGCCTGTGTCCTGACCTTGCCTTTGGACCTGAGATATGGATTGAGTTTACTTTATCTGTGTGTTGGAATTGCGTTTACTGTGTCTAATAAAGCTCTTTCACATGGATCCTAACTTCTCCCTTGAGTCTCCTTTATTACACAAGTACTGAGATGCATATGGTATTGTCTTGGAAGAAGAGACACCCCAGTGAATGTCTTGTGTGGTATCATGTCTGAATCCACAGCTGATACAGGTGCCACGTCAGCTCCACATGTCCGAATCCAGCACGAACATAATATCGCTCGAACTCACCTGACTTCTAGCAACATCTGTTTCCTGTTTAGCTTCAGTTCATCCAAACTGCTTAGTCATCTCTAATCTTTGTGACGTTTTTGCCATTTTCATGTGTGCTTTTCCAAGCATTGGTCTTTTTTTTGTCTTCTCAATTACAATGGTTTGTCCTCTGTTTTTCTGGAAATCTGATCGATCGATGGACCCCTGCCTGTTTCACGTTTACGAGTTCGTTTGCCGATTTCGATTTGTTAATAAAGCACAACTGGTTCATCTTCCTGACACGCAGAAGTGTTACTCTACAGGAACAATCTGAAAAACTGTGAGGTTCCGACTGGCAAAGCAGTTACGCCTTGATTATGTGTGAGCATCGATTGAGCCGCCGTCGTGACTGGCAGTGGTGTGTGCAGTGAGTGGGCCGGGTTGGAAACGGGGCCGAGGTGGCAGAGGCGGCAGAGGCAGCGTTCGGCCAGCTCATGCCAAGCTCAGCTAGTTAAAGGCTCTAATGTGGCAGTGGTTTCATGGCGGTTGGCTTTGAGCAGCAGGAAAGGGAATAAAAGGGGTATATAAAACAGAAAAAGAGAGAGAAACACACACCAAGAGAGGGGAAGAGAGAGAGAGAGAGAGAGAGAGAGAGAGAGAGAGAGAGAGAGAGAACTAATCTAATTTCATATGATGCCTCAGAGCACTTTTTTTCCCTCTCTCATATATATATAGTGTATACTTTCTTTTTGTATCATTCCCTCGCTGCTATTTGACCTCATCTTATTCAGCTGAGGATGAAAGCTGTGTGTGTCTCTGTCCTGTAGAGAACACCAGGACACACACACACACACACACACACACACACACACACATTCACACACAGTCAAGCCCCCACACTCACACCACTTTCACCGCCTTCTACTTTCCCTCCACATATCCAAGAAAGAGAAGGAAGAATGAAAGAGAAGAAAAAATACGGTTCCTTCCTCTCTTCTCATCTTTGAATAATTAGACCTGCTTCTACTGAGTTCCCAAACCTTGAAGTGTGTGTGTGTGTGTGTGTGTGTGTGTGTGTGTGTGTGTGTGTGTGTGTGTGTGTGTGTGTGTGTGTGTGTGTGTGTGTGTGATGTTTTTTGTGTGTACAAAAAAGTGAAGCGGGAACACAATTCCTATGCGCTCATGCTCACACATACACACACATACACACACACTAATTCAAAATACAACTAACACATCATTATTCAAGAATAACTGCAAGCAAAGCCTATTAAAGTCTGACAAGCAAGTAGTAACACACACACACACACACACACACACACACACACAATGAGAGTGAAAGAGAGAGAGAAACACACATACACACGCCTGCAGGCCATTTGGGGTTGAGATGTAATCAGTCAGATTCCTAAAAGTGTTTCATATCTGAGCTCTCAGTGTGCTCAGTGTGTGAGAGACTATCTGATGACAACCTTAAGGAAGAGAAAACAGTGTGTGTGTGTGTGTGTGTGTGTGTGTGTGTGTGTGTGTGTGTGTGTGTGTGTGTGTGTGTGTGTGTGTGCGTGTGCGTGTGTGTGTGTGTGTGTGTGTGTGTGTGTAAGTGTCTTTGTGTCTCTCATTCTCATCCTCTCCCCCATTCCCCATTCATAAAATATCAAACAGGCCGGGTCCCGAGCGGGGGGCTGCCCGTGGGGGCCTGACAGTGCGGATATTTTCAGTAGGACCCCGCGGTGTTATTGCAGGTGTCCAGGCAGGATGCCCGTGTGTGTTTGGACAGCAGATCAGTCGCACTTTAATTCTATTAGTCCCATACACTGATATAAATATTAGAACCATATCCAGCCAGAGGCAGCCCGAGCTCTTCAGGAGCATGGGACAGGGCAGCTAAAGCCTGGATGTCAAATTAGGAGCGTGTGTGTGTATTCGCCTCTGTTTGTACGTATGTTTGTGCGATGTTTGCGGTTTCTGTGTACCAGTTCAATAATTCAGAACTCTTTGGTCTTAATGTGAAGAGTTTTTTTCTCCTGGCCATGGTGTATCATTACATTCAATTACATGCTGCAAAACATCAAAAATAGCTCTGCTGTGTGTGTGTGTGTGTGTGTGTGTGTGTGTGTGTGTGTGTGTGTGTGTGTGTGTGTGTGTGTGTGTGTGTGTGTGTGTGTGTGTGTGCGGGTGCATGGGTGCGTGTGTGTTGTCTTTAAATGTCAGCTCTAAATGTCAGAGCAGTGCTAGTGCTTAGAAAATGGTACATGATGTCTTCCCAAGCATGTTTAAAAGAATACGCTAGCATTTTTTTTTACTTAATCGTTGTGTACAAGGCAGTGAGAGCAGACAAGAGATTTTGACACTTTCCCAGAAACAGACATGAAACAATACAGGGTGTCCCAAAAGTCTCCATACATAGGGAAAATTAACACTTTTTAGTAAAATGTCAAAATGTCTTCGAAACGTATATATATATATATATATATATATATATAGTATCTCACAAAAGTGAGTACACCCCTCACATTTTTGTAAATATTTTATTATATCTTTTCATGGGACAACACTGAAGAAATGACACTTTGCTACAATATAAAGCAGTCAGTGTACAGCTTGTATAACAGTGTAAATTTGCTGTCCCCTCAAAATAACTCAACACACAGCCATTAATGTCTAAACCGCTGGCAACAAAAGTGAGTACACCCCTAAGTGAAAATGTCCAAATTGGGCCCAATTAGCCATTTTCCCTCCCCGGTGTCATGTGACTCGTTAGTGTTACAAGGTCTCAGGTGTGAATGGGGAGCAGGTGTGTTAAGTTTGGTGTTATCGCTCTCACACTCTCTCATACTGGTCAGTGGAAGTTCAACAAGACCATACAGCGGTTTAACAGGACAGGTTCCACTCAGAACAGGCCTCGCCATGGTCAACCAAAGAAGTTGAGTGCACGTGCTCAGCATCATATCCAGAGGTTGGCTTTGCAGAATAGACGTATGAGTGCTGCCAGCACAAAAGCCTTTGACAAAAGAAGAACGTATTGAAATCATTCTCACAGCTGGATCAGGAAGCTGTCACAAGGTTGCGATGGACTTTAACAGGAAACTGCACATCACACATGACACCGCTGCCAAACCTATTAACAATTTCAAAAAGACTGGAAGTTTTGAGGACCAACCGAGAAGCTGACGTCCACGGATATCCACTGACGAAGGCACAACCGACATGGTGCTGGCAAACGTAGTCCCCTAATGCATGGAGATATTTGGGACACCCTGTAGTATGGAAGCTGTTTTTATTATAAAAATTTCATCCAACTTTACAAGATTAAAGAAAAGAATTTAAAGTAATTCGGTTTGCTTACAAATAAATCCTGTCCTATCTCTGTCAGGATGAATTATAGAATATTATAGAACTGGGTAAAGAATTTATGAAAGTGGTCTGCAAAAATGCCTGTTTCGTGTTATTTGACGGAATTCGACGACCTGCGTTACACTTTGTTTTGTTTTTTCTCAGTATTGGTAAAAAGTCAAAATTATTGTTCTTGATAATCATCTATATGCTACTGATGCCATAAAGAGAGAATATGTTGAAAAACACCAGAGTATTTCTTTAAAAAAAAAAAAAAACTAATTACACTGTAAAAAAAAAGAAAGAAAGAAAGTTATACACAATTAGAAACTTATTATAACTTATTATATAACTTAAAATATCGTAAAAATTGACAGAATCGAATGACTTAAAAACAAAAGTGACAAAATCAGTTGATACACTTACCCTACTTCAGTAAAATCATCAGAACTAGGATTATTTTAGTAAAACTTATGAGAAATTGGAGAAAAAATTAGCCAGGTTCCTTATCTGCTTCAGGCAAATACACCATTTTACACCCAGTTTTCCAGTAAAATCAATGATATTGTACTTTTTGCTGTATTACTACAATATACAGTAAGTAGTCATAACAGTGCTGTAAATATTTTCTCAGAGTACCATTTGCATGCTACAATAGATTTGAACCAGCATACTAGTGTGAACACAGTATTTTATTGTAAAAATGACACATTCTTTACAGTGTAAAAAAGATCATCCGGTAGGTTATCCAGATGTTGTTGTCAATGTCAGTTGTGGAAGTCACCGTCTATACTGACTTGAGTTTTGTTTTGTTTTTTTAAGTACAACTTAAATACTAATCTAATGATCTAACAAATTCTCCATCTCCATTAAGTTTAATATGTTTCTAAATGGTTGTGCCATCCCATACCGTATTACTCGATTATTTTCTGGTGAAAAGAAGAAGGAACCATGTTGGAAAAACCATGACCTGTACAATCATATTTTGTTCTTTTAGAAGAAAAAAAAAAAAAAGAAGAAGAATTCAATCTAGCACCCTTATGACTTCCTCTGTGGGAATCATTAAAGTTTCAATATATGTAAATCCCAACAGAATGATTTTCTCTTTCAGAGAGGGTTTCGAGTATAATCCCTTTAGAAAGTTTTCCTCAACTATCCAAAAACCCTTCACAAAAAAAAAACAAACAAAAAAAACAATCGTCAAGGGCACAATAAATACCTTTTAATGTCCAATTAAGTATCTCATTTTATTTAAAACTTACGTCACATTCAATTCGGCTGACTACCAAAAGTAGGTTGCGAGTCCTATGTCAAACAAATGGTACGTTTTTTTTTGTTTTGTTTTTTTTTCTGAGAGTGACATTATGGAGCCTGAACTCCAAAAGAGAAGGCAGTCAATGTCCAAAACAAAGGCACCAGCCAAAGAATCTGCACATTTCCTCTTTCCCTATTCTTCCATCTTTCACTCATTTCACACTCCTGTTTTCCTCATTTCCCCATGCCTCATGTGAAAAATGCTTACATGTGTGTGAATGCTTACAATCAAAAACTCATTTAAGCTTGGAAAAGACGAGCCATCTCTTTTTCATTCACTCTTTCTGCTATACACTCTTTTCATACCACCTCCACTCCTTCCTTTCTTCCTTCGTCCCCTTACCCACTCGTTCCTTTTTCACATATAAGCCGCCATTGAGACATCTTGATCAGCATGGAGAAAAAGTAAAACATTTACACTGACCACACCATTGACCTCTTGAGATCACATCCGGTGATCGCTACCCATATTTACCTTGCTTCATGCTGCGTCTTTCAGTCTTACTCCCTCTCTCATTATCACGTTGTCAGTCTTCACGTTGGGCCTCTTGCACATGACCTCATCACCAAGGCACCACGAGGGACTGCAGTCTTCATCCTGTCCCCTAAAAACTGGTGGAAAAGTTTGACCTGCAGGGTATCAGCACAACACAAATCAAGAGAAGTAGAAGTCAAAGTGTTATCAAGTGACCCTTTCCAGACATCAAGTCCACGTGAGAGCTGATAAAGAACTAATAAATGCTTATATAAGGAGAAAACCATACGACATTTATATCAGTTATGTCATGTTTGTCCTTGCCATGGAAAATTCAAGCATTGCTATAGAAACAAATCGTGCACAGGGACTTGTATAGTGAATGCTCCACATAGTCTATGACTATTAATATTATTTCAAGAGAGTGAAAAAAAGAGAGGCTGGTAAAATAAATAATGTAACTGATAACAGTAACTAACTTTTCTTGCAAACGTCCCACAACATTGAATGTACCTGTAAACAGATTTTAAAAATAAGATGTCATTTTTAATCAATTAGAAATTGTAATTGTTGGCAAAATGCTGTGGTATAATCAACGTTAGAAGGTAACAGTAACTCTGCTTTGCATGGGGCCACATCACACCACTCAATTACTGGTTATTTTCCCATGTTTAATTCCTTGCATAGGCTACAGTAAATGATAACAGGTCAAGTCTAGTTAAGCTGGACCACAAATGCATTCTGACAGAAACTGAAACATTTCCCATAACATTCTGTCCATTAACGGTACTGGACTATGAAAAGTGAAGAAAACATTACACTCCATGTATTTGTTTAGCAGATGCTTTTACCCAAAGCAATCTGCAATTGAGAATTCAATCCAAGCATACAGGTGCGCAGTTAAACGTTTTGCTTAAGGGCTGAACAACTCTGTTGGGTTCTCTGGAAGTCTTGGGATTTCAATTTTTCGATCTCTAGCTTAGAATCTTAACCACTAAGTTACCACTGCCAAAAACATGTCAAGAAAACACATAACATCAGGTTGGATAAGTAGTGTCCAACAGCAGCATTAGCTGGATGTTAAAGTGTGTCTCTGAACAAAGCTAGCAACTTAATTTTCTCAGTTGTGATCTATCCATAGAACTAGCTATCAGTGATTAAGTGATTAGAAGGTAACGAAGTTTTTGTCCGTTTTGACAGTTATTTATGGTTTTGATCAGTGTTGAAATATTGGTCTACTTTGTCCTGAGCGATTGATTGCAGCCACAGGAATAGCCGCAGATTGTGTCCTTTGAAACTCTCATGCGTGCACATTTCAGCAGTCTGGAGACAGTCAGTCAATCAGGACCGCTTCTTGGCAAAAACAAAAGCTTGGCTTTGACTGAAAAACAATAACGAACAATGGTGTTTTGAGTAGTGTCCAAACTGGAGCCTGCACTGTCCACTGGCTCACTTTCACACATCCGCTGAAAAGAAGAAATGCTTGAGGGAACAGTAAAAGAGGGCTGGAACAGAGAGAGCAGTGATCTAACAGCATGGTTTACTGGAGGCTTAAAGAGATCAGCACCCATCTCTCCACAGACCGGCCGCTTGTTCTACATAATCCCTCAATGATTGTTGCACAACAGAAAAACATTGCTGATGTGTAGGCATAAAGCAGCGCTCACACTGGACTTTATTCTCACTCATTTGTTGTTGTTTTTTTGTTTTTTTCATCAAGGATAGGCAATTATAGGCCGTCTGGTTTAATTAGCTAATGTTAGCTAGCTTGTTTGCTTGTTTGTTTGTTCGTTCGTTCATTTGGTTGCAAGATTAAGAAAATACTGAGGCAAAAACATGCAGTTCCTCTATTTATTCCAGAAAGGAGATCACAACCTCATTACCTGTTGGCTCACGTGTCCAAGGTAGGCGCAGCTACAGTTTACATAGATGATCTTGGAAGCAAATTATTTTCCTGCATTCCCTTATCCTTTCCTGTTCGAGTGAATTGGATTTTTCATTAGAAACATTTTACTCGCCTGACTGCTGCTTACAAGTCCTCTTACAAGTACCATTCACTGAAGTTCTTCATTACTTGTAAGGAGAAAAAAAAAAAGCATGCATTCAGCAGCTTCAAATAAACACACACACACACACACACACACACACACACACACACACACACACACACACACACACACACACACACACACACATTGTGAGAGCACATGGCTCAAATGAACACCTCACACATCCTCACCATGCAAAGCAAAGACAACCTGAAAGTGATTTTCTGTTTCCACACATTGATTTCATCCTCAGTTTTATCATCTGACTTACAGTATTACAGGCTACAGGGTTTCCCTTTACTGATCACTGCAGGTCTCTAAAGAGATACACATGAGTTTTACAAAATAAAGACCATAATAACTGTGATTCCTGTGTTTTAAAAGAGCAGTATGATGTCAAAGTCATAAAACAGTTGAAACCCGAATAAACGTAATACTTTATTAGCATTTGATAATTATTAGCATAATAACTGTATTAACATAAGTACATAACAACATTACTAATTGTTAACATAAACAGCATAAGGACATCTTTCGAATTGTAATGAAGTAGCTATATTTATATATAAAGTCTGATAAAAAATTTTAAAAAGGAATCAGATAATCAAATGGGATTATGATTTATCACAAGGTAAAACCAGGCTATTTTGTTTGTTTGTTAGTTTTCGTTTTCCACGATAGTTGGGGCAGCCCAAATGTAGCTATAATAATGAAATTACGATTCATGATACAGTCAAGGTTTTTCTTGTTGGGTTTTCTGTTTGTTTGTTTGTTTGTTTGTTTTGTTGTTGTTTTGTTCTGTTTTATTTTTTGCTTGTTTTGACCAGACTAATGCAAGTAGCATTAGCTGCCTGTGGATTTACTTTATTAACATAATGACAATAAAGTGCCAATGGTTATGGGATTCTAATTGTAATGTATTAGTTATATATTTTTTACAGTTTAATTTGTTTTTTTTAAAGTCGGATATAATTATGTCATTTTGTCAAAGACAATTATTTGTACAATATGCAACGTACCTACTGTAATCAAAGAAAGTTGGTCTGATAAAAAATAATAATAATAATAAATAAATAAATAAAACAGAAGCCCGACGTATTTTCAAATTGCGATTTGAAAACAATTTATGATTTATAGCTTTTTTTGCAGGATAATGCAAATAGAAACCGGCTGCACACCTGCTGTGTACAGAAAAACGTTGCTGCAGCTCAGATGTAGTATCTGTATTTTTAACATCAATATATATATATATATATATATATATATATATATATATATATATATATATATATATATATATATATATATATATATATACATACATATATATACATATATATATATATATATATATATATATATATATATATATATATATATATATATATATATATATATATGTATATATATATATATATATATATATATATATATATATATAGGCTGTAATAATGCAATGTTATATAATAATGCGATTTGACAATGATTTATTATTTATAACATGATTTATTTTATTTTATTTTTATTTGCAGGTTAATGCAAACAGAAACGGGCTGCATAAAGCGTGTACATAAGGAAGGATGGAGCAGCTCAGATTATATGTACCTTTTTGTGTAATTTTATAAATCAGCTGTGTAAATCAAGCTAGAGACAGTGGGGTTTTCAAAGTAAAATTCTAAATATTGTTAATACTATTGTTATATTGCTTAATATTGTTACTTTTGATTGTTTATTATTATCTAGCCTGTTTATGTCGCACTAGGTACAGGCCACACATGTTTTCTCACCTGTGGCTGACAGCGTTCCCCGGAAGGTCCCGTCACAGGAATTCTTGCGCTAATAATTTTCAGTGTTCACACTCCACCGAGGCTGACCTCTGACCTCCCCAACCCCACCAACCCAAACCCCGCCCCCTGTGATTCTACACTCACGCGCGGAAATACAATCTAAATAGTCAAATGTATGGTATCACGGTTGGTTTCGCGCGCGCGTAAATACACACAGATGCATTTTTTTTTTCCTTGGTGTTTCTACATACCGGCGTTCCTCGCGCTGCCACTTCCGCTATAAAAGCCGTTGGCTGAGTGCCACGCGCCCATTAGCACTCGCGAAATAACCGTTAACAATGTGGTGCCCAGACACAAGAGAGAGAGAGAGAGAGAGAGAGACTGACACCTGGCCAGGCCTTGCATCTACAACCCCAGCATCAGCACACACTCTTACACTAATCCCATCTGATACTCAGGGAAAAGTGCTAACTTGTTTAGACTAACATTTCCCCTAATTGTTCCACTGGAAGTCAGAGAATAACAACCATAACAACATTAACAACCGTGGAAGCATGACCCGCCGGTACACACAGCCCTGTGCTTACATGCACATTAGTTTTAAAGTTTTAATCCTACGAGCTAATTAAACACCGATGTCTTCATTTTGAGGAACATGAGCGAGCTGCAAGAACTGAAAAGGTTCAACAAGCGGCTCTGTCACGCGCTAAATGAGCAGCACTGATCTTATCGCACTTCACCGGAAACACGCACATTATTTACCCACTTTACATTAGGAGATAAAGCACACTGACTGAAACAGAATACACAATCATGGAAAAAGGATAAGTAGGAAAAAGCCAATTCCAATCTTTGTCATAACAAATATTTCTAATTCTACGAAATCATATCTCAAACACACTTGTGTCGCCTAAGAGAACATAAAAAACAGTACTTAAAAATACACAGTAGCCTACTGTGCAAAAGTTTTAGGCACCCTATTTTTTTAGTACAAACTTTGTTATAGATTTTTTTTATTTTATGACTTCTACATTATCAAGTCAGTACAAAAAACATTTTAGATTCCCAAACATTAGTTTTCTAGCATAAAATTAAATGTTACAAAAAAAAAATGTTTCTATGTCATTAAAGAAAGCAGCATATTACATAAGAGACACTTTTCAGACAAAAAACACAATGAAGGCTGCTGGGTTTTGCTGCAAAAATAAGAAACAAATGCGAAAGTCAAAGTTTCCAGAAGAACTGTGGCTGGTTCTGCAAGATGCTCAATAAAACTTACCAGCTCATTTCCTTATAAAACTGCACAAATTGTACCGGAGACTACTATTTTTATTTTTATTTATATTTTTTGTCACACCAAACATTGACTTTGTTTCATTTACTACTGTTTACTGCTCTTTACGATATTTATTTATTTTTTTTTAATGTAGAAACATTTAATTTCATTATTTTGAAGACATCTTTGCTCTACAGCATTTCTTTGCATGTGCCTAAAACGTTTGCACAGTACTTTTTTATAAAGCTGCTTTTCAAATAGTGTATTTTGTATTTGTAATTTTGATTAGAAACAATAGATGTATCCAATAGGAACTTTTGCATGCCTGATCAATTGTATATATTATAAATATTACATATTTAAATTTCTATATTATGAATTTGAATTTTTATATTTTTTAAATGGTAGCAAACAAGATTTTTTTTATTATTATTATTCTTTTGTTATTATAGTGTCTGTGGTTTTTCGTGCGGCGAACATTTAAGCAATTTAAACAACCACCATGTAAAAAAAATATTATTCATAATAATAATAAGAAGAAGAAGAAGAAGAAGAAGATAACAAAAAACTAATTTATATGTGTTTTAACTATTTTTTATACTAACCATTTGTTTGTATTTGCCATTATTTATAATAAAATTAATAATAATAATAATAATAATAATAATAATAATAATAATAATAATAATAATAATAATAATTTGTTACATTTATATAGCGTTTTTCTAGACACTCAAAGCGCTTTACATAGTACAAGGGGGGAAATCTCCTCAACCACCACCAGTGTGTAGCATCCACCTGGATGATGCGACGGCAGCCATAGTGCGCCAGAACGCCCACCACACACCAGCTATTGGTGGAGACGAGAGAATAATAATAATAATAATAATAATAATAATAATAATAATAATAATAATAATAATAGTCTGTTATTGTTCATATATTGTTCATATTCTTCTTCTTATAATAATACTAATACTAATACTAATAATTATTATTATTATTGGTAGTAGTAGTAGTAGTATAAGAAGAAGAATATGAACAATAACAGACTGAATTAAAAACGATATTATTATTACAGTTGTTGGTGGTGTTGTTGTTGTTGTTTTCTGCTGTAGCAGTCATTTGTCTTGTTCTTAGTACCATTTCAGTACATCCTAGCATTTTTTTTTTTTTTTTTTTTTTTTTAATGAACGGAAATACGCAAAGGCGGAAAAATACTCAGGTCTGCTTGATTTATTTGTTTACCGCTATTAAGTTTACGAATATGTTACTGTTAAATATCACGTTAAAGCTTAGACACGCATTTTAATTAAACGTGAAATGCAGTATCCTATCAGAAATATCGAAATGGTGGCACATGTGCACTGGGCCTTGTGTTCTTATTTTCTGCCTAAATGCAGGATTTACAGTTTTCAGCAGATGATCGGTAATAAGAAACAAATCTCACAGCCGAGTAAACGCTACAGTAAGTGAGTGAGTTCTGCACACTGTGGTTTGGAAAGTAAAATCAGATACTCAGTGCAGTATTTGAGTATTGTACGTTACTAAATCAATCGCTTGTGCTTCGGTAACTCGCTTCCTGTTAAAATAAATCATGCCGTGAATAAAAGCCGGGCAAACTCACTTATTTGTAATGTGTGATTACCACATTCGAGTAATAATAATAATAATAATAATAATAATAATAATAATAATAATAATAATAATAATAATAATAATAATAATAATGAATACATATTAGAATAAAATAATTTTACACTAACTTTAATACCTTATATTTTTAAAAACTATTTCCAAGGGTCGTTAAATAAAGAAGAAAATAATTTTGTAGATTGTTACTCCGTCATAAATATATCTGCATTAAACAATACTAATGTGGCTGTGCAGCAGCTGAATTCATTCTGGAAAAAAGTGAACAGAGCCGCTTGGTAGCATCTTTAAAATCTGCGCCCAGCTCAAAACGCGGCTTCAGTCTGCGGCTGATGATCTCCCTAACATACAGTTTAGTTTGCATTGGGAAGACTTTTATTGAGTATTTTTTATTTTACTTTTTGCATTGTTACACTAGTAAGACGTTAATACCAGGGTCAAGTTTGTTACCAGTAGGTTGACGTTGCAATTTTCACGTTTCTGGTAATGTTGTTGTTGTTGTTGTTAATTAATTAAAACTGATAGTCAACACATGGGGTTTTTGCTCTATATGTGGAATTTATACATGCAGGTAGGCTATATGGATTCAGGCTTTTTTTTAACCGCCTAGTGTCTATTATCGTTTCAAATTGTACACCGTAATAAGCAAAGGCGATACATCTTTCGAGACTTTGCGAGAGCTGAGAAATGTTGAGAAATGTGTCGAATGGTCATTGCACGCGCAGGGAAATAACGCCTTTAATTTATACTCTGTATGCCACTTTTCTTGCATGTTAACAATTTCTATCCCATGCAACTGATTTTTTTTTTTCTCTTGGGTTAACGTGTGTTGGTGTTGAAACCTCAGAAACCTAAGACGCGATGTTTATATATAGGTTTGCTAAATGTGTCCTCACATACGCGTGTGCTAACGGACACGAATTCTCCAAATGGTCGCGCGCTAATTTGCACCAATTCCAAACTGATGAAGAGGTTCATCCGCGCGCGCCACAGGGTGAAACTAAAAATACTGGCCCGATTATCTTCGTGCGGCATCCTTTTTATGGATTATTTCATTTTAAATTGATAAGAATGGATCATATCTTTGTTCTTATTGGACAATAGGCCTGTGCAGAATTTCATTATAAAACGGTTATTGTTTTTGTTTTGTTTTTCATGCTTTAATTTACCGTTACATCCAGTTTATTATGATACAAAATTTTACTGCTACTTGGGGACGTTTTTACTGAGAAGTTGCAATCTTTTTTGTGTCATGCTGTATTAGCTTGACATCTCTTATTACGGTGTGGAATAACCGCGCGCCCCGTGCTGATCTGGGTGTGGATTTGGTAATTATAATATATGATTGCCTCGCAGGGGCTGGCGGGGGAGGTGATGCGGAACTATGTGGAGCATGTGCAGCCGCAATGTGAAAATGATCACAATGCCGTGACTGCGTCGGGTTCAGTCCTGAGGAGTGATGGCCCTGCGGGTTGCCAGATCACTATTAACTCCTCCAACCATACAGAGGTGTAAACTTTCCTAATCGGTTTTAAACCACAACAAATAGTTACTGAGTTCCATATCAGGTATACCTTCTGAATCCAAACAATATAATTTACACCATACGGCATCTATTTATTTTCTTTATATGTCCAATCTGGCAACCCAGTGGCTGCTCATTTTACCACATAAGGGCGGCACGCGCGCCGCGAGGGGAGGAGGGCGACGCTCTGCGCTCTGCGTTCCCATTGGTCGCCATCTGTGGTGATTGGCACGCGCCTGTCCAGCCCCTTCCAGGCCCTGGTTATTGGCGCTTTAACCGGTGTCGTTCGCTGCCTCTCGGTGTCCTCGCGCGCGTACTGACAGATCAAACGTGAGCGCTTTGAAAACTACGTCTCAGCTTCGTTTGGCTCGTGCTTCTGTTTGATGGCTGTTCTTGAAGGTGAATAAATACTGACTCGGATTGATTGCAGCAGAAGTGGATTCGCGGTGGGTCCTTTTTTTATTTTTATTTTTTTATAAAGCATGGCCGAGAAGCGGCGGTCTCCGTGCACCATGAGCCTGAAGGCGCACGCGTTTTCTGTGGAGGCGCTGATCGGCGCGGAGAAACGGAGGAAACTCGACGATGAGGATAGCGAGAGCTGTTTTGGGGAGGTAAACGAGGTCGCGAGCCTGGCCGGGAGCGCGTGCGGCGGCGGGCGGAACTGTGACACGGACTGTGACGCCTCCCGTAAGTTCCTGCAGTAAAACTTGGCAGATAAGTTTTCTGTTAAATTACAGCAACCAAAAGACACTTGGAGGATAATGAAGAGACCGTTTTAAACAATATTCTTTGTGTTAGAAAAGTAAAATGCCAGTTATTTAGACATTAATAGAGTTAGTGTTTTGATTCTGTAGACGATTCTTAAACTCTAGGCCTGCGAGATCACTGTTCTGAGGTTAGATGTAGGAGATTCAAAAATTGAAATAAATAAATAAATAAATAAATAAATAAGCACATCATTACCTGCTGTAATTCTTAATGTAGGAGAATCACTTTAGCTTGTATTCACTGTTCATGTGGTGTAAAATTGTGAACTGGTTCCTACAAAAGCAGCCCAAAAAAAAGAAAATACAATTAAATTACATTAAAAAAAAACAATCATAAAAAAAAAATCAGTCAGTTTCAGGCCATAACGAATATTTAAAATGTTGTATTTGAAAAGTTGTCAGTGATGGATTTTTCTCATATCTGGAGTTCGTCGTAGTTTGCATGACCATGGCAATGTGAATAATAAAATAATAATAAGTGCATAACTATAAAATATGTGCATTATTATTATTATTATTATTATTATTATTATTATTATTATTATTATTATTATTATTATTATTATTATTATTATTATTATTATTGACAGTAGGAACTTTGAGTAGTTAT
This sequence comes from Cranoglanis bouderius, assembly GCA_023630585.1. NCBI lineage: Eukaryota > Metazoa > Chordata > Actinopteri > Siluriformes > Cranoglanididae > Cranoglanis > Cranoglanis bouderius. The sequence goes on from CM042559.1 coordinate 14,082,200, forward strand.
TTCAGTAGGAACTGAAGTGTTTGCACTGTTATAGACATATATATATATATATATATATATATATATATATATATATATATATATATATATATATATATATATATATATATATATATGTCTACTATACAGTTAGTCTACAGCAGTCGTAAAGGTGGATGATATTACAAGATCATGTGTGTTACGAGCTCACCCACATACACACAGTCTCTAATTAACTGAAGAAAAGAAAAGAAATTAAAAGAAAAGAAAAGAGGGAAGTGAGTAAGTAAATAAGTACTGGACCAAAAACCTAAGTGCATATCTTACATTAGCATGTGATATAGTCCAGTAAAAGCACACTATACTAAACGACATGTCACAATAGTTCAATATAGTTATGTGGACTAATTTATTTTCAATATTTTTTAGTAGGGTAGTAGGCGGGTTGTTACATCAGGAGTGAACCACCAAAACCTGACATTAAATAAACATTATATATCCGAGATACCAATTTAATGAAGCCTTTTGTCTGTTTCCTACTATCATTTGCGCCATCATTACTCTAATAATGACTAGCTCAGGGGAGTATGACTAAATATTTCTTATTAAAACATGAAAATGTCCATAAAAAAAAAAAAAAAAAATATATATATATATATATATATATATATATATATATATATATATATATATATATATATATATATATATATATATATATTTTTTTTTTTTTTTTTTTTAATCAAAACTGGGGACACAAATCATAAAGCGGACAGAATTACGTATTTATTATTATTATTATTATTATTATTATTATTATTATTATTATTATTATTATTATTATTATATTAGTGGCGGAGAGAAGTGGGCGCGTAAAATAATCTTACGTTAAGCTCGCATGCACACGAGCCAATAATAATAATAATAATAATAATAATAATAATAATAATAATAATAATAATAATGAAGCCCGTGTGTGTGTGTTGTGTGTCTGTGTGTTAGCGGAGTGTGAGGATGTGAGCTCGGACAGTCCTCGGCCTGCGTCACGGAGCTCACAGCTGCTCGCGTCACCGCCGCCGACATGCGCGCGGGCCGCGGACGAGATGCGCGTGGAGCTGCAGGGCTCGGATCTGTGGAAACGCTTCCACGACATCGGCACGGAAATGATCATCACCAAAGCAGGCAGGTGGGTCCATGCAACTCACGAGCACACCGTTAAAAGCTGTGAGCTAGCTGATAGCCAAACGCGCGTGCAACACGTGACATTACTTAAAAATTCCAAAACGTCACATGTGGCATGACGGTTTAGTGATTTAGTCAGATTTAAATTTTAATAAAAAATAAATAAATAAACTATGGTGTAATAGCAAAAATAGCAACTATATGCAAGAAAAAAAAAAAAAAAAAAATATATATATATATATATATATATATATATATATATATATATATAATTTTAAATCTCATCCGATGTTTGCCAAATATGTATTCATAATTTTATAGTCATTATGAATCACAATAATTTTCTATTCCAGGCGAATGTTCCCTGCAATGCGAGTGAAAATTACAGGACTGGACCCACATCAGCAGTACTACATCGCAATGGACATCATACCAGTAGACAATAAACGTTACAGGTTAAAAACAAATCCTTGTTTATTAAGTATTATATCATATTATATTGTCAACCTGTAGATACAAAGCTTAATAAATATATTAATGCTGAAATGTGATGCAAATACAAACAGAGGTTTTGGATCAAACAAACACTTCACTGGTCTGTACAAATGGCGCTTCAGTAAGACTGTGATGACACTGACTGCCCTTTTGGGCTGCCCTTTTGGGTGTGTAACCTTTAGGATCTGAAGGTCAGGTGACAAATGTAGCCCAAACAAATGCACACGACTCCTCAAATGTTGAATGGAGGTTTGTATTCTGTGTGGGATTGATCCTAACCGGCATGTTTTTCTTTTTGTTTTGTTTTTTATGTTTTAAAGATACGTGTACCACAGTTCCAAGTGGATGGTGGCAGGAAATGCGGATTCACCCGTACCTCCACGTGTGTACATCCACCCGGACTCTCCTGCTTCTGGTGAGACGTGGATGCGACAGGTCATTAGCTTTGACAAACTCAAACTGACCAATAACGAGCTGGACGACCAGGGCCATGTAAGCAAATTGTTCATAAAGTATATTTTGAATGTTAGTGGAGCAGTTCAGTGTTACTTGGATGTAAATAATTGGATGAGTCAGAACCTGAAAATAGAAAAGGCCCCATGAAAAGGTCTAAAGCGATACCTATTTGAAACATTTTGACTCTGATCTTTAATGAGGTTAAATGTTATAATCAGACCAGCCTACTCTTTTTATATACCTGTTAAAGACACATGTTAGCGATTGTCGCCCGGTGTGCATTTTGTTTTGCTGAATTATTTTAAAGGCCTAAACATGTTGTAATGTGGAAGGTTGTAAACAAACTCAATTGAAAGCATTCCTGCGGCGAGCTGGTTGAAGGCCTGCTCCGGCTTTGAAAATGTGAGCACGTGTGTTTTTATTGAAGTAGAAAACTGCTTGGGTAATTCCTCCGTTTCTCCACTCTAAACACGGATGCGCGGAATAATGTTTTCCAGATCATTCTACACTCCATGCACAAGTACCAGCCGCGTGTCCACGTCATCCGTAAAGAGTGCGGTGACGAGCTCTCACCCGTTAAGGCCGTGCCGACCGGCGACGGCGTGCAGGCCTTCTCCTTTCCTGAAACGGTGTTCACCACGGTCACGGCCTACCAGAACCAACAGGTAACCAACACCAAACTCATTAAC